>JAVYIG010005379.1:0-138055 GCA_035222895.1 Strongylocentrotus droebachiensis | reverse complement strand
GGCTTATTTGTTCACTTCTCGACAAACCAACACACAAAATGCCCTTTTATCAAAAAAATAACTAGTTGTAACAATATCGACAACAACAAAAATGTTTGTATCCCACATTATATTTTTCTTTACATAAATGGTGCTCTTGATATACCAATTTACATTTTATCACAGGGGCACTTTATAGATAACTAACCCCTCCCACCTCCCCAGACCTGCCAACCTCTGGAGTTCAAAAACTGTATTCTTTAATCCCCAAAGTTGTATTTTACTGACAAATATTGTATTAAAAAACAAAAACATGGATCAATAATGCCTCTTACAGTTCCTACATACAGGAAGAAATTTGTTAATGGATCATTGTTTAAATATGCATGATTTTGTCATGACTGGTGTGTTCGATGAACCAATGAACATCCCCAAATTGCCGATGTGAGATGCTTGTAGGATACTTAACAGGACAAAATGGGCATTTTGCCGTTGAAAATGGCACAAACACATACAAATTACAACAATTTTTGTTTCATGTTTTTTTGTTTTTTTTGAAAATCGTATTTTATTGAGGAAAATCGTACTGTCGTATTTACTTCTAAAAATTGTACGAAATACGATTAAATCGTACTGGTTGGCAGCTCTGCCTCCCCCCATGAAAAAACACCCCATTACATGCTTGTATTCTCACCTGCTTGGGACCTTGTCTCTCATCTGCGGTGACATGAGCTTCTCCTTGACACACAAGTCTCCAAAGTAATCCATGATCTGGAACGCAAAGGGTACGTCCAGAACCAAGTCCGGCAATGCGTCAAACACACGCTCAAAACCCTAGAAAAGAAGAAATAAAGGGGAAATAGATATAAATCTGCATGACTAGGGATAGGCCCCACATTAAAGGGAAATCTAACACGAGTGGTTAACTACTCTAAAAGAGAGCAGACACATCGGAGAAGCAGATCAGTAAAAGTTTGAACCAAATCGAACAAAAAATAAGAAATAATAATAATAATAATATATTCATTTGTAAAGCGCAATAACTATGTGGATATATTTTACTGCGCTGCAAGAGCTCGTAAATGCTGTGCTATACATACTATATGAACAAGTGAGTTTTCAGTCTTGATTTAAAATTATCTAGTAATAAAATATTTTAATCTACAGTGTACCAGTAGTTGTAATCACTATATGTATGGGAACATTAAATTGGCTGGCACGTAGTGACTAATTGCCAAGCAACTTTCCCATTTGTCCAATCCACAAAATGACTAAAATGTCAATTTGTCAACGTGTATGAAACTGGAGGGTCTTTTCTTTTAAGGGGACCTGTGATAAAATGCTATGATATTTTTTGTACATGACAAATGGCAGATTTAGTGATCTCATATTTCAAATACTCATAACTTTCCTATTAATGATCCAATTTACCCAAAACTTTTGCCATTTTTCTCTTATTTTTCTGCTTTTATACAAATTAAATTATTACAAGATTTGTATTTCTTTTAATTTCAATCCCAGGGGTCCAGATCGAAATTCCAAGGGTCTGTATGCATATACAGCCCTGTTTTAATTGCTAATGTTCGGGGGTTGACGGTTACATTTTAGGAACCCATTTGCAATGGACCCCCTCATGCATGTTTTCTTCTTGGACACAGGCATAATCTTATGTTATGATTTACACATACATGCAAAATATGGGGAGCGTTTCACAAAGACTAAGGTAGACTTTAAGTTAGACTTACATATGGCAGGCCATTCATGCCACTGGTTGCTCTCACCATTGGTCTCTAAACCTTTAAATATTTTTCAGAAAAGCTGAATTCTGTAGATTTGTGACCATGATTGAGGAAAATCCAACTCGTACATTTGCTATTGCAGCCTCTAAATTATGGAACAGTTTACCAATTGCTATTCGTCAATCCCCATCTGTAGAGTCTTTTAAGGCAAATTTGAAGTATTTTTTGTTTAATAGTAATTTAAAGGGCAGTTTTGTTTAAGTAAGTTTTTAATTATCTGTAATGTTATTATTAGAATTATGTATTATTATTGCTGTATGTTTATTTTACGTTGTACCTTGTTATGTTAAGCACTTAGAAACATTGTATTAAGCGCTCTATAAATGTAATTTATTATGATTATTATTATGATTTGAACGTCCCTTGAGAGACCATTGCCAGTAACTGGTGAGAGCAAACAGTGGCATGAATGGCCTGCCAACTTAAAGTCGATCTTAGTCTTTGTGAAACACTCTCCAGGTCTTTATTTCATCAAACTGGTGAAAGCAAACTTACAGACACAAGTTGATCGTAGGTAATGATGGTGGTTGAATACATTTCTTTGAGCAGGGCTACCATCATTTCTGTTGTCCTCTCACCTCCTACCTCCAAAGCCATCACACAAGCCTAAAAACAAACAACAACACAAATTTCTTTTAGAAATCATTCATATGTTATGGTCCCAAGAAATAGGGAATATTCCTGTTTGGCTACTGATTCAGAATGAAATTGTGACATTTTGAAACGAAATCTACACTCCAGTCTTCCTTAATACTACACAACATCTGGTAGGTGGGAAGGGAAGGGAAGGGAATGGAAGGGAAGGGGGGGGGGGGGGGGAAGGGTGCCTGGGAGATGGTAGTCCATGGGGTAGTTACCTTATAATCACATTCAGGGTTGTTTCGTACCCTGGTACCAGAAGGAAGCTACTAGAAAGGAAGTATTTATATTACAGGAAACACAGGGTCAGATAAGCTTCCGAAATATCTATATATATATATGCATGTTGATTTTTTTGTATAGCCTTGTGTCACTTTGTCTCAAACGAAAGATTTATATGAATATTATTCATATCAAAGGCAAGGTACTCAAGCAACAAATGAACAACTTTCACTGCTTTGGTTTTTCCAACAATATACTACTAAGTTTTCTTTTGGGGCCTACATGCATGGAAAATTAAACACCAAACACTTTGACAATTCAGGGATTTAGTTCCAAGCAATCAAATTATTAAGTGACAATGTTTCTCTTAAAAATCTTCCTTGGTTTCCAAAGTAACATTATGATCTCTATGAATCAAACACAGCTATTGTTTTTTTGTTTTTTGTTTTTGTTTGTTGTGGTCTAATGGATAAGTCACCCAACTGCAGATCACAAGGTACAGGGTTCGAGTCCCGCCGCAGCACTAATGTCCTTTGGCAAGACGTTAATCTACATCTGCCACTCTCCACCCAGGTGTTTAAATGGGTACCTGGTATGATGCGAACGTTAATATGGTTGGATGAGCAAGTGTGTGCTTGAAAAATTGCGACTGGCCGGAATGCTCCCCAGGGAGTGAAGAATGTGCATACATTGTTTGCGGGTAAGCCTGAATCCGATGACTGGGGTAATAATATATCTGTAAAGTGCTTAGACACATCGTTGTATCGAGCGCTATATAAAAGCGGAATATTATCATTATTGTTGTTTTGCTCACCTCATAGACAAGCTCATGGTGGAAGTGAGGAACCTCCAGCTCCTGGAGACATCGCATAGCCTCGGGGATCTCTCCACTGGAGAGGTACTCCTTCAGGAGCAAGACCATCTATACAAGGAGAATTACAAATGTGATGGAATAAGGATGAAAATATTTTTTTTTATATACATATCTGTTGAATATATTGCAACAGGTTTGGCAAAAATATAAGGTGATTCAAGTCACTGCTTCAATCCAAGATTTTTTTAAATTCTAATTACCAATTTAAATCGTTCTTGGGGAAATTTATTTAAAAAAGCAAACCCTGGAAAGTGTCTATGTTGCAGAATCAAACAGGTTTTCCCACTTCCCCACTGTACAGAAAGCCTGCCCAAAGGGAGACATTAAGAGCAGTCATCAAGGGCAATCCAACACTTCTTAAAAGTTAATTTGTCTAAAAGCAGAAAAATATTAGAAATAGAATGGCAAAAGTTGTCCGACACTACATCACAGAGACATTAATGATTCACCCTAAGGCCTAAAATAAAAACTTGTTGCATTGCCTTTTGGGTGTCAAAACATGGGTCGGTCGGTCGGAATTTTTTTTTTTTTTTAAACTTTTTTTTTTATCGCCCTCTTTGGGCCGATATTTTTCAGATTTGAATGTTTTTTTGTCCCGCCCTCTTTTTGCTGATATTTCTCAGTTTTTAATGCTTTAATAGATGTGTTTCAACGTCATCATTCCATTGATATCTTTTTCACCTCATAATCATCCATGGTTTGCACGAGTGAGAATTTTGTAATAATTTGATTTTATGCATTTATATCCCATTTAAACAAACAAAATACATATTTTTGTATTCATTAATTTAAACAAATCTAAAAAACGGTTTAAAAAAAAAAACTTTTTTAAAATGCCGACCGTAGATTTTAAGATTTGTGGGTCGGTCGCAAAGGGCAATGCAACAAGTTTTTATTTTAGGCCTAATTGAAGAGCCCATACCTAAAGTATTTACGACTTTAAACAATTCATAACTATCTTGTTTTCTGTCCAGTTTCAATTAAAGCTTCCACCCGTCTGCTTCTCTGAATTTTCTGCTTTCCTTTAGAGTAGTTTGATTTAGAGAAGGTTTGATTTCCCTTTAATAGGCAGGAGGTCTCTACACAAAGGTTTCCTTCTACCATGTTTCAATGAGAATCATTCCTCCAAGGGATATAACAGAATGCAGTCTTTCTATACAGGTAAGCAGGGGAAGCAGGTTTGACTGTACAGTCGAACCTATCTATAGCGACCACCCAAGGGAAACACAAAAAGTGGTCTTTGTAGACAGGTTCCTTTAGTACATGTTTCAATGACAAACCATTTTCAAGGGAAACAAAAAATGTGGTCTTTCTATACAGGTAATCAGGGGAAGCAGGTTTGACTGTACAGTCAAACTTGTCTATAGCGACCATCCAAGGGAAACACAAAAAGTGGTCTTTGTAGACAGGTTCCTTTAGTACATGTTTCAATGAGAAACCATTTTCAAGGGATATAAACGAATGCGGTCTCTAAAGACAGGTGGTCCTTCTATACAGGTAATCAGGGGGAGGCAGGTTTGACTGTATTACCTTCTTAATGAGCATCTTGACTGGTCTGATGCCCCCGCCTACTCCCCAGATGTTGTCCATGCGATGGATGCCATGATTCACACTCAGCAGGTTGCTGGCTCGATCCAACGCAATCCTGAAAACAATCAAACAAAAACGTATCGCATAAGTATTTTTTTCCCCTCCATATTTGTATTATTAGGTATCCATTGAGGGTAGTCATGCTATCAAGCTTTGCTTACTTTGTCAACCCTCCTGTTTGATGTTTTTGATTAGTTACAGTCAGCCTTACTTATTCTACATGTATTATTTTGTCATGTGTAAAATTTGCAATGTTTTGTTTGTTATATATTTGTAATACTGCAAAAGAAAAAGAAAATCAAACAGAAATAAAAAAATAAAATCAAGTATGTCAGGAGGAGATACAGATTGGTCTAGTGGTATTTATCTTTAACTGCTTTAATACCCAAGATGTACCTTACAGAAACCTCAGGTCTTCCCTTTAGTCTCCCCTTACTATCTCTACCTCACATAATTACAAAGTTCTATGGGTCACACTCTTTGCAGGTTGCATCAGCAAAGCTTTGGATGAAATGCCAGAATATACCGAAAATCGTGATACTGTTAAAAACACGTCTTAAAACATTTCTTTTTTAGAAAACAATTTTCAATGTTAACTAATGACTCAAGGAAGTATGCTTAGCGTATGGTGGTTACGTTTTAAAGCTAAATCTCCTTTTCATGTTTTTTCCAAAAGTATCTTGCTGTATACACATCTTTAGAATACTTTGCAGCATTGACCCAGAAGAATTGAAATAGTAGACCCTTTAAAGCACCACTGCACTACTTATAGCTACTTACACCCTCTATATAGCAAACAATGCCTAAGCGGTGACCATTGGTCCCCCATGATCCTCTTTTTCTTATGTTAATCGAGAGGTGTTTTGATGATATAACCACCTGTCAGTGACCATGCAGGGTGGTCTAATCCCTCCTGGCCAAAGTAGTGCAGACAGGCTTGAACATCATTCCCCTGGAGATATTTCATATATATTTACCTGCCATGCTCACACTGCATGCTGCCCTTTAACTGTTGGACAAAGGCAGTCGGAAGGCAATCATCAGCGACGGCACGAGCCATGAAATGCCCCAGGACCTACGTGAAGGGAGAAGAAAGAAAGTATTACATACAACACAACACAAAACAAAACAATCACTACATAACTAGTATCCACAATTAGACCGATCTATAGGTTATCCTTCTCTAAAATTAGGTCCCCTTTCTGCCCTTTGTTGCAATCATTCTAATTTGTAGCTCTCAAGTTTACAATTTCATACCGATGAATAAAATAAAAACCAAAACTCAATCACAAACAGATCAAAAAACATTTGAAGGAGCTCCTGCTCAGATCTTTCATATCGGCGGACATGTAAGTACAAACCTTTTTTAGAATCATGGCTTGAATTAATATGCAGAGCTGAACAATAACAGGGGAGGAGAGAGGGAATGCATATGGGGATCCTTCTAAATGTCATTCCTAACCATCAAAATACCAAAGGAGAATCAACAACTGCTGAGCGGTTGATATCTTTACTAACCCTGGATCACACACAAAACCTTATCCTAACTCTAACCCCAAACATAACCTAAAACCCTAATCGCAACCCTAACCCTAAACCTATATCTTTGACGAAATAAAGCCAAGAGCAACTGTCCCCAGAAGCAAATGTCTGAGCACCTTCACAACATGCTGCTCAGGTAAATCACAAATTTCTAAGCCCTTCTAAGGTGCGAGAGCTCAGTTGGTAGAGCAGTGGTTTCGTAATCAGGTGATCCCTGTTCGAAACCAAGTCGATGCACTAGTGCCATTTGGTAAGACATTAATCCTCATTACCAGGTCCTTCAGAGAGGACCATAAGCCGTTGGTCCTCTGGTTGTTTATTAACAAGTATTTATGCTTTCTTAGCAGTCAGCTAAATCACAAATGTCTATTAAAGCCCTTCTTACCGATGGAGCATCGGGAGTGTCCAGGGTCAGGTCGGGCAGGTCATCCAGGAGCTTCTTGAAGGCGGCCATGAGGGTGTTGTCCGTGATGACCCCCTTGGCGCAGAGGTCCGAGAGGAGACGAGAGGTCAGTTCCCTCTGGGTGGCCTTCTTCTCCAAGGCCAGGGTAACGGCCAGAGCGGGCACCTTAAGACACACCTTGTCAGCGAGGTTCAACTCTTCCAGGCAACACTGTCAGAGAGAATCAGAGAAATATCACCAAATGATGATGTTGTTGTTTTAGTTTTTATTCATTTATGAACTTTACCAACTAGTAGTCTTTATACAATTCACTAATTAAACAATCAGACCTTCATACGCATCTTTTCTGCTATGTTCAAACTTTATAATAACTTAATAATTTGTGTGCAAGTAGAAATATAATTGAGAAACAGTGAAAGTATAAAAATATACCAGACCAATATCAAGAAAGACTTACATGTAAATGTTTGAAATATGAGATCGAGGTTGGATTTCACTTTGAAGTAAAATAAGGGGAAATCAATATTTATTGTCTATGAGAATAAGGATTCTATTCTTTAATTTTGTTCTCCCCATTATTTTGCAAGAATTGATTCTTGACAGTCCATATTCAATTGCATATGGAAGACAATGGTAATTTTAAATCGGGTCAGTAAAGTACCATTAACCGTTAATGCTTTTGTTAGCTCTAAATTAAGAATGAGAAATCTCATCGATCCTCTTGGAGGACAAAAGCAATTTTTAATCGTATGACAGTAAAGTATCATTAACCGTTGATGCTATTGTAAACTCTAAATTAAGAATGAGAAATCTCATCAATCCTCTTGGAAGACAATAGTAATTTTCAATCATATGACAGTAAAGTACCATTAACCATTGATGCTTTTGTAAACTCTAAATCAAGAATGAGAAATCTCATCTACCCTCTTGAAAAACAATAGTAATTTTCAATCATATGACAGAAAGTACCATTAACTATTAATAATGCTCTTGTAAGCTCTAAATTAAGAATGAGAAATCTCATCAGCCCGCTGACTACTGAAATCTCCCATTACCATAGGCCGAACACAGGATCCACCTGGCTCTCGTATTCAATGGGTTAAAGATAAAGTTACGTTCTGTTCATGCCATTGCATTGTGAAAGAAAAGGTGTGGAATGGATCAGAAAAAGTTGATCATGTAGCATGTAAGTATTATAAATTTGGCCCAGTCTTGGTAAAGTAACATGCACTGTACACAGAGAGATGTATATGGGACTACACAAATGGTGTCGGGCCTACTTACCTTGATTTCCTTATCTTTCTATGCTCATTACTCAGCCAGTATACATTTTCTACCAAAATCGTTTAGCAAATATCATTTATTTGTAATCTTGAACATTCAGTGTAAGTTTTGTATGATTTCATGAGAATTCATTTTCTTTTTTTACCAGAACTCAAGTTTATCTTCAACTTAAAGGTATTACAAAGTGTTGGTAAAAATATTTAATTCATCTGAAACTCTTTGATGTTATAACAAGATGCTATAAGAATATCTTTAACCAATATCCACCGCTGAAATACTTTTTTTTTTTTTTAGTGAATTAAACAGTAATTAATAAATCAATTATTAGTTCCAAGCTGCCTGTATTTAAACCGGCTCATGTTGTTGTATACTAGCGCCATCTACTGTTGTAAATGGTTCATGGTATAATCGATATTGAAACTGTGTCACATTCGCCCCGCTCGGCGCAAGCCGCATGGACAAAAGACAACAGCAATTTCGACACCGCGCTGACCCCGCTCCACACCGGGAAGGCGACTGTATTCGCATGGCTTCGGTCCATGGTCTCTTTTATAGCTCCATGGTACCAGCATCTGTGTGCGTTTGTGTGAGAGCAAGTACCGTTCAGGATTGTATCGCACAAATCAAGGGAGTTATAATCTCCTTGCAGAGTGAGTTTGACCACAATGTAAACCTATGGTTTGACGTACCCGTACACCCTCCTCCGCAACCGTCTCAATCTAGTCTCAGCTTCGACTGATCAGTCTTTTTGATATACATTTATAACAAACAATTTCAAGTAGGCCTACGGGATACATGAAGTCTTATCATTTTTCCAATTATTATGTCCGTGAAATGCATTCAGAAAAGAATATCAGAAAGAAAGCAATTTGAAAATGAATGACCACATAATCGTTCAGATAATCATGAAAGAAATACAATAAATATGTCTATCCAGATACCGCTCTCTCTCTCTCTCTCTGTCCCCCCCTCTCTCTCTCTCTCTCTCTCTCTCTTTCCTACAGAAGTTCGTTGTAATGTTCATCATACCCTTGGAAGTTTCGAAAATAATCATTTTCACCACATGGACCCTCTCTATATCTCCGAAATATAGACCCAGGCTCTTTCTGTCACTCTCTCTCTCTCTCTTGTTCCCTCTTTCCCTTCCTCTCGCACCCTCTCTTCGCCTGTGCTAACCTCTGCACTGAATGTTTGACTTGTTTTTATGATTATTATTTTCTTTCATCCTCATCTACATTATAACCCCATCAAAAAACTATGGTCCTATCACGTGAATGAAAACTTCTATCGTCTTTGTGATTATTATTATCTTTGTCATATATATTTATATCATCCTCATTTACATACACCCCAACAGTGGTCCTATCGCGTGAATGAGAACTTCTATCGTTTTTACGATTATTATTATGGCCTTGCCAAACATACTGTATTATCATACTCATTTACATGAACCACAACCAAAAAATATGGTCCTATTACGCGAATGAGAACTTCTATCATTTTTATGATTATTATTATCCTTGTCATAAAATCCAACAAAAAACTACTGTCCTATCACGTGAATGAGAAGTTCTCTCGCATATGTGATTATTATTATGGTTGTCATTATATTTATATCACCCTCATTTACATAACCCCGACAAAAGAAATATGGTCCTATATCACGCGAAAGAGGACTTCTATCGTCTTTGTGATTATTATTATGGTTGTCATTATATTTATATCACCCTCATTTACATAACCCCGACAAAAGAAATATGGTCCTATATCACGCGATTGAGAACTTCTATCGTCTTTGTGATTATTATTATTCTTGTCATAAACTCCTACCCAAAACTACTGTCCTATCACGTGAATGAGAAGTTCTCTCGCATTTGTGATAATTATTATCTTTGTCATATATTTATATCACCCTCATTATTTTGAATAACCCCGACAAAAGAAATATGGTCCTATCACGCGAATGAGGACTTCTATCGTTTTTGTGATTATTATTATTCTTGTCATAAACTCCACCCAAAAACTAGTGTCCTATCACGTGAATAATAAGTTCTCTCGCATTTGTGATAATTATTATCTTTGTCATATATTTATATCACCCTCATTATTTTGAATAACCCCGACAAAAGAAATATGGTCCCATCACGGGAATGAGGACTTCTATCGTCTTCGTGATTATTACTATTCTTGTCATAAACTCCACCCAAAAACTACTGTCCTATCACGTGAATAATAAGTTCTCTCGCATTTGTGATAATTATTATCTTTGTCATATATATCACCCTCATTATTTTGAATAACCCCGACAAAAGAAATAATATGGTCCTATCACGCGAATGAGGACTTCTATCGTTTTTGTGATTATTATTATTCTTGTCATAAACTCCACCCAAAAACTAGTGTCCTATCACGTGAATAATAAGTTCTCTCGCATTTGTGATAATTATTATCTTTGTCATATATTTATATCACCCTCATTATTTTGAATAACCCCGACAAAAGAAATATGGTCCCATCACGCGAATGAGGACTTCTATCGTTTTTGTGATTATTATTATTCTTGTCATATATTTATATTAATCTCATTTACATAACCCCGACAAAAGAAATATGGTCCTATCACGCGAATGAGAACTTCTATCGTCTTCGTGATTATTACTATTCTTGTCATAAACTCCAACCAAAAACTACTGTCCTATCACGTGAATGAGAAGTTCTCTCGCATTTGTGATAATTATTATCTTTGTCATATATTTATATCACCCTCATTTACATAACCCCGAGAAAAAAGAAATATGGTCCTATCACGCGAAAGAGGACTTCTATCGTTTTTGTGATTATTATTATGGTTGTCATAAACTCCACCCAAAAACTACTGTCCTATCACGTGAATAATAAGTTCTCTCGCATTTGTGATAATTATTATCTTTATCATATATTTATATCACCCTCATTTACATAACCCCGAGAAAAAAGAAATATGGTCCTATCACGCGAAAGAGGACTTCTATCGTTTTTGTGATTATTATTATTCTTGTCATAAACTCCTACCAAAAACTACTGTCCTATCACGTGAATGAGAAGTTCTCTCGCATTTGTGATAATTATTATCTTTGTCATATATTTATATCACCCTCATTATTTTGAGTAACCCCGACAAAAGAAATATTGTCCTATCACGCGAATGAGAACTTCTATCGTCTTCGTGATTATTACTATTCTTGTCATAAACTCCAACCAAAAACTACTGTCCTATCACATGAATGAGAAGTTCTCTCGCATTTGTGATAATTATTATCTTTGTCATATATTTATATCACCCTCATTTACATAACCCCGACAAAAGAAATATGGTCCTATATATCACACGAATGAGAACTTCTATCGTTTTTGTGATTATTATTATTCTTGTCATTTATTTATATCACCCTCATTTACATAACCCCGACAAAAGAAATATGGTCCTATATATCACACGAATGAGAACTTCTATCGTCTTTGTGATTATTATTATTCTTGTCATATATTTATATCACCCTCATTTACATAACCCTGACAAAAGAAATATGGTCCTTTCACACGAATGAGAACTTCTATCGTCTTTGTCATTATTACTATTCTTGTCATAAACTCCAACCAAAAACTACTGTCCTATCACGTGAATGAGAAGTTCTCTCACATTTGTGATAATTATTATCTTTGTCATATATTTATATCACCCTCATTTACATAACCCCGAGAAAAAAGAAATATGGTCCTATCACGCGAAAGAGGACTTCTATCGTCTTTGTGATTATTATTATGGTTGTCATATCACCCTCATTTACATAACCCCGACAAAAGAAATATGGTCCTATATATATATCACGCGATTGAGAACTTCTATCGTCTTTGTGATTATTATTATTCTTGTCATAAACTCCAACCAAAAACTACTGTCCTATCACGTGAATGCGAACTTCTCTCTTTTTTATGATAATGATTATTTTTGTCATATATTATTTTATATCACCCTCATTTACATAACCCCGACAAAAGAAATATGGTCCTATCACGCGAATGAGAACTTCTATCGTCTTCGTGATTATTATTATTCTTGTCATAAACTCCAACCAAAAACTACTGTCCTATCACGTGAATGATAAGTTCTCTCGCATTTGTGATAGTTATTATCTTTGTCATATATTTATATCACCCTCATTATTTTGAATAACCCCGACAAAAGAAATATGGTCCCATCACGCGAATGAGGACTTCTATCGTTTTTGGGATTATTATTATTCTTGTCATATATTTATATCACCCTCATTTACATAACCCCGACAAAAGAAATATGGTCCTATATATCACACGAATGAGAACTTCTATCGTCTTTGTGATTATTATTATCCTTGTCATAAACTCCAACTAAAAACTATTGTCCTATCACGTGAATGAGAGTTTCTATCGTATTTGTGATTATTATTATTCTTGTCATAAACTCCACGCAAAAACTACTGTCCTATCACGTGAATAATAAGTTCTCTCGCATTTGTGATAATTATTATCTTTGTCATATATTTATATCACCCTCATTTGAATAACCCCGACAAAAGAAATATGGTCCTATCACGCGAATGAGAACTTCTATCATCTTTTTGATTATTATTATCCTTTTCATAAACTCCAACCAAAAACTACTGTCCTATCACGTGAATGCGAACTTCTCTCTTTTTTATGATAATGATTATTTTTGTCATATATTATTTTATATCACCCTCATTTACATAACCCCGACAAAAGAAATATGGTCCTATCACGCGAATGAGAACTTCTATCGTCTTCGTGATTATTATTATTCTTGTCATAAACTCCAACCAAAAACTACTGTCCTATCACGTGAATGATAAGTTCTCTCGCATTTGTGATAGTTATTATCTTTGTCATAATATCACCCTCATTATTTTGAATAACCCCGACAAAAGAAATATGGTCCCATCATGCGAATGAGGACTTCTATCGTTTTTGTGATTATTATTATTCTTGTCATATATTTATATCACCCTCATTTACATAACCCGGACAAAAGAAATATGGTCCTACATATCACACGAATGAGAACTTCTATCGTCTTTGTGATTATTATTATCCTTGTCATAAACTCCAACTAAAAACTACTGTCCTATCACGTGAATGAGAGTTTCTATCGTATTTGTGATTATTATTATTCTTGTCATAAACTCCACGCAAAAACTACTGTCCTATCACGTGAATAATAAGTTCTCTCGCATTTGTGATAATTATTATCTTTGTCATATATTTATATCACCCTCATTTGAATAACCCCGACAAAAGAAATATGGTCCTATCACGCGAATGAGAACTTCTATCATCTTTTTGATTATTATTATCCTTTTCATAAACTCCAACCAAAAACTACTGTCCTATCACGTGAATGAGAAGTTCTCTCGCATTTGTGATAATTATTATCTTTGTAATATATTTATATCACCCTCATTTACATAACCGCGACAAAAGAAATATGGTCCTATCACGCAAATGAGAACTCTTATCGTCTTTGTGATTATTATTATCTTTGTCATATATTTATATCATATCCTCATCTATACTCTCTAAAAAAAATTGAGTGATCACGGACGTCACTCCTCTGGAGAGTGAAAATGTAGTGAAAATAGAGTGAACATTCACTCTTTTCTTCTTAGAGAGCACTCTAAAATCAATCGATTTTCACTCCTAAACAAGTGATCACGGACGTCACTCCCAAGAAAGTGAAAATAGAGTGAAAATTCACTCTTTTTTTTAAAGAGAGATACATAACCCTAAACAAAAATAATATGGTCCTATATCACGCGAATGAGAACTTCTAGAGAGAGAGAGAAAGTTGGAGCGAAAGAAAGTGGAAAGGGTGATATCATGGACCTACTATATGGTGAAAGTGAGAGGGAGAGATGTGTGTAAGAGAGACAGTCATCAGACAGACGGTCACAGACCGACAGAGAGACAGACTAACAAGTGATATGGATATAGAAATATGATACAGAAGGGGATGAACGAGGTGATGCGATGAGAGGGAGAGAGACAGATATATATACAATATACATCAAAAGAGAAATAAAATTTAATAGAGAAAGGGTAGAATGGTATGGGGTAGAGAAATAAAGATAGAGGGAAAGAAAATGGGAGAAATAAAGATAGCGAGAAAAAAGAGAGAGATAAAGAGAAAGGAAAGAAGGGATAGAGAGGGATACAAAAGAGAGAGAGAGGGGGAGATGAGAGGGATATAGAAGCGACAGAGAGAGAGAGAGAGAGAGAGAGAGAATATCAAGTGAGAGCGTTATAACATGGACCTAGTCAATGCAATGTTACATGCACCTACTACAGTAGTTGGTGCATGGTCATGAGGCGAAGGACATAATTCAATTATACGGAGAGAGATTAGCCCATAACACGTGTAGCAATTACTGACCTCTATGACCTCTACCAGAGGTCATTTGGCTGAATAAACAGCGTACCCGTAAAGTTACTAAGGGATGATCTCAAAAGAAGCATGTGCAGTATACACATGATCGAATGTTCGGGAAAACGTCTAGTCAACCTTATTATTGATTAATCTTCGTTTGTAAGATTAAACGTGTCTTCTTTACTTTTAATAAAGAAATGCAAAATAAACAATGTTACGTTCTGTCTATAAATGATTACCCAAACTGTCCCTGTACAACGACTTTGGGGAGTATTTTGAGATTATCCCTAAAAAAAATGTGCTCGGAAATTCTTCAGGCCAATCCGGCACAACGCACGTAACATGTACTATACGCAGGCCTAATACACACGCACAGGGATCAATGCCAGATCATTGCAGTTCATCACCACTTGACTTGACCAAAATACAGGCAATATGTGCGTTCGTTCACAGAGCTGGCGAACAACAATATTATCAAAGTCGAGCAATAACAAATGCATTTCAAAGTTGAAAACACAGAAACGATTTAGAGAGGGAAATGGAAAAATGAGTTGAAGAGAACAACACAGAATATTCCGGCCCGCACAGGAAATACATAGACTAACGTACGTAAGTACAGTAAAGATGGCGGCGGTCCGATCGATTATAAAATTATATATTGCGATTACAGTCTACAGACAAGTGTTTTTTTTCTTCAAATTTGGGAGACAGTATAAAAATCTTACACTAAGGCAACTCGACTTAAAATAATTATCTTCATGATTATATATATTGTTTAAGTCTGGTAATATGATTTGGTGTCAAAACATGTTAATTATTACACTTTGACAATAGTGCTATATATGTGTTATGCTGTTCAGATGACATGTACATTTTCGAACTGAGAGGGAGCTATACCAAATTTACCGGGAGTACCGGTAAATTTTTTTATTTTTTAAAATTTTAATTACTCCAAATCAAAAGCTTTTTAGAGCCCAATTTGTTTAGAGTTGGGTGTTCTAACACTATGTTTCACAATAGTAATGCAAATTTTAAATTTCATGATCCAATCCTGATGAAATATTCCCAAAACTTTGTAATACCTTTAAACGTTTTTGTAGACTCTAAATTAAGAATGAGAAATCTCATCAGCCCGCTGACTACTGAAATCTCCCATCACCATAGGCTTAACTAGGCTTGAGTCGGTACGGTCGATCACACCGGGACCCGACCGTTGCCGTCGGGTCCCGGTTTCGTTTTTTGAGAACCGACGCTCCGAAAAAAATAATGAAATATGTAAGAAATTGCAGTTTTGCACACCACTAAAATCAATCCACCTTAAAACTTAAGTATTTAATTGTTACCAATCATATTCTAGCTCATCCTGAATCAATCCGAACTGCTGATATAAATATGGGTTGCAGAGCAGTTCGCCCCATGGCGTTGTTGTTGCCAGCTGCTAGCTAGCTACTATACTGGCCGGGTCTCTCGGCAGGATTAATACATCAGGTTGAAAGAAACGTTAATGTTTGAATAATAAAACGGCTTTCTAAAAAGTACTTCCTTACAACATACCGATCGAATAATTTTAAAAATCAAAATAGATATTTTTTCTTTGATTTTGAACACCGCATGCTTCTTTTAAAAGCTGAAAATTACTTGGTAATCACAAGAAGTTTCGATACGGATAGCTGTTGCAAGGCAAGTTCAGACTAGTCTCGGAAAAATGCGCCAGTGCACCTCGTTAGCTGTAATGCGTGCCCAAACGAACCCAAACAAAGACGTGATCGTAACGAGAAAAAAATCATTAAAAACTACGAGAGCACAATTGGAAAGACAATATACTCAAAATTATCGTAAGCAGATACATAACTTGGAGGGAGAATACAATAGTTGTCCAAGAAAAGCCACAGAAATAGTGATATTTAAGGAGTTACTATAGGTACAATCATTATCGGAATGGCCCTGCTGCGATTTCCGAATTACACGTGTTTAAAGTGAACACGAGGCTAGCAAACCAAAAACCGCCCTCTACGGTAGAAAGCAGTATAACAAAGGATTCAAGTATTTGCAGCAGCAAGGCCCCTTGCGATAAAAATATACCCAGTTACTCCTCGATTATCACTATTTCTGTGGCTTTTCTTGGACAACTATTGTATTCTTCCTCCAAGTTATGTATCTGCTTACGATAATTTTGAGTATATTGTCTTTCCAATTGTGCTCTCGTAGTTTTTAATGATTTTTTTCTCGTTACGATCACGTCTTTGTTTGGGTTCGTTTGGGCACGCATTACAGCTAACGAGGTGCACTGGCGCATTTTTCCGAGACTAGTCTGAACTTGCCTTGCAACAGCTATCCGTATCGAAACTTCTTGTGATTACCAAGTTATTTTCAGCTTTTAAAAGAAGCATGCGGTGTTCAAAATCAAAGAAAAAATATCTATTTTGTCTTTTTAAAATTATTCGATCGGTATGTTGTAAGGAAGTACTTTTTAGAAGGCCGTTTTATTATTCTAACATTCATATTTTTTGACCCAATTTATTCAACCTGCATGAATCAAAATGGCGGCTCGAATGTTGTCTTTCTATTTTTGCCCCAGTTTTTTTAACTTTTAGAGGCACGATAATGGCACTAAACATCGCCAATCATGGATGAAAATAATGTCAAATGGAATAATATACCGATCTGAGCCCAGGTATGCATGTGTTGATTTATTTGATTGATAAAAAAGGTCACTTTTAAGGGACATACCGATGATATGCGTTTTTATACAGGCAAGTGACAAATCCTGCGAGCTGATTTCGGGACACCGGGTCCCGATCGGTGCGAGGCCGTCGGGACCCGGTTTATGAAAATCCCGACATGACTCAGGCCTAGGCTTAACACAGGATCCACCTGGCTCTGGTGTTCAATGGGTTAATACTCACAGCCACTTCATTGGTATCGCCATGCTCAAAGTACTCCTGGAAGATGGGCTCAATCATCTCAATGACTTCCTCATCGGTGAGGATGGGGATGACGGTCTTCACCGTGTAATCATCCTGGGATGAAAGAAAGAAAACATACCATGGAAGCAATTCAATCAACAATTCAATTAAAGATATGTATATTGATATAAAAACAGATCATTGAAAGTTGTCTCGAAAGTCGAAACCAAAAGATACAACTGCTTTAAAGTACTAGCATGTAAACCTAAAGCATCCTGCTCATCTACATTCATGTACTACAGTACAATGAATTTCTATAGTTGAAACAGCAGAAATGTTTCAGTTTAATTTTTCATTGCCAACAGAACAGTAATTTTGACAAGAAATCAGATATACCGGTAATTCGCTGCTCAATAATATAATACATTTTACATGGTTTAAAAGCTATGAAATACATGTACAGTGTACTTTGTAGAAAGAATACCAGTACCTACATAAATATCCAGTGCAATAGTTTTTTTTATTTTTAAAGTTAAACCTGTGGAAATGGATCCACTAAAAAGCAGAGCTTGTAAAATGTGGATCCTCAAAATAATGACAAACATAATATGTGCAACATGTCAATATATTGACTTGGAAAAATATGGGCAAATCTGATTTCAGCTTGAAACAACATAAACAAAAACAGAATAGCCATTATAAAAAGACAACGTCATATCTTGCTCCCATCATCCCATCGTAATTCCTGGAAAGGCAAGGATCACTTTGGATTAGGAGTCACCTTTTCCAACATTACTTTTCCATACACTGTGTACATGTACACAGCACACGTAATACACTTTGGTCTCTACATGTAGGAATTTGTAAAATATCTTGACATTTCCAAAGGTTTGTGTCCAGATCAGGAATATTGATTTTCAAATTTGTTTTGCATGTCTCTGACACAAAAGATTAAATTGAGGATCAGAATGATATCAAGCCTCCACCCCTTCCCCATTTCTCTCTCTCTCTCTCCCTCTTATTTTTTCTCTTTGTCTTCGCTTTTTGTTGTTGAGTGACCTCAAAATATTCTCCCTTTTTCCTATAAATATTTACCCACACTACAAAATTCTATGACAATGAAAAATAGGTACAAGGTTAGGGAAAGGCAGATATCATCTGATTCATCCTGCTTCAAACCACACACACCATCTGGTGACCATACAGGTGTAGGCCTGTCTTCACTAGCTCGAGATTGCAAAATATCCCGCTATTTGAACTATCCGGATTGTAAACTATCCAGCTAATTTGCGTCTTCATCAGCCCGAAGTTGCAATTAGCAGGATATTTCGTCTGGATTGTCATCCCAAGATATCTTGGGATAGTTCGCAAAATATCCCACTATTTGTCCGATGCGTTTTCACCAGACCGAAGACTCGCACTATGCACGAATGCTGAGCAAATATCTCGAGCTAATTTCTCAAAGTCGAGTTTCAAGTTTCGAGGTCGAATCTCGAGCTGATGAAGACGCGATTTGTAAATTCGGGATTATTTCCCAAATCAGAAATAGCGGGCTATTTGGCAATCTCGAGATGATGAAGACGCGCCTTAACACCTGCTGCTAATGCCCGAGAGCTCATAATAGCTACAAAACAATCAACAAACACTTTTAACCTCTGTAGCTCTATCACATCTGATACTATATCAAATCTGGGGATGTAAATCAAAAAAATGTAAATTCTGTAGATTTGTGACCATAATTTGTATGTCCTTTGAGAGACTAATGCCAGTAAATGGCATGAGCAAACAGTGGCACAGCCTGCTAACAGTACATGTTAGTCCAACTTAAAGTTGATCTTAGTCTTTGTGAAACACCCCCCTGATGATTCACAGCACCCAAGACTCTGAGTAGTTTGCAGGCACAAAGCCGTAAAAATGACATACCCTTCCTCTATGAATTATGCATCATGCAGGGCTCCCCACTAACTTATTTTGGGAAGAGGGTGGCGGGGGGGGGGGGGGGGGGGGGGGGGATCCAGTTATATGAGCCATATGTGAAAAATTTCAAAATTTTCGGGGTCTGGCCTTTAGATATTGGGTGCCCATGTGTCCTTGGCAGAGTTAATAATTCCAGAGATAACACTAATAGAACGCTAAAAGAATTGTCAGAATACCAACTTACATTACAAGAATTATTTTAGCGGTCCATTATCACCAAAAGACACAAGAAAACTTAGAAGAAAACTTGCAAGGATTTTCAGAATATACATTAGAACCCCAGTTTGTAAATACGGGTAGTTCTTTGGTCAACATAATTTTGCACCATACTAAATTTGACGAAGCAAATATTTTTCTGTAACTGGAAAGCATTCTTTGATAACATTTGTTCAATGTTTACATTTACATGTACATGAACTCATGCGCAGGTACCAGGTCATTCCACAATGCCATTATTTATGAATCCTGCTCAGATGAAATGATACACTGTACATGTATGATTTCAAACATGATCGATTCTATGAACTTTAAGTAAACACATTTATGTGATGCACGCACCTGTCTCCTCGCCACAACATGTTTTCAACATGACGTGTATGATGCAATGTACTACGAGCTACATGTTGTCACGCAGAGTTGTCTGCCAACTGTTTTAAAGGGAAAGCCCACTTCTCATATACATGTATACTAAGCTGATTTTCCGGGAAGAAACAGATCAGAGAAAGTTTGGGGTCAATGATCTTATAATGATATGTTGGGGGTTTTAAAAGATGTGATCAATCCAAAGTATTGTTTATCAAATTTTGATCAAACTTTTACTTCTTTGTTCCTCCAATTTTTCTGCTTTTATCAAAACCAAATAAGCGTGGTCTTTCCCTTTAAGCACTCAACTATCCAGTCCAGAGGCTTGGTATATACATGTATAGCCAGATTTACACCTCGATGACCCCCAAACTTCCAAACTGGTGGAGCAGAGGGGTGACTAACATAAGGGATGTGTCCTATCCAGCTGGGTATTCATTTTCCAAACAGCATGGAGTTTGGCAGGATCATGCATGCTCCAAATGTTTCATGGCAGCCTTATCGTAAATTCTCAGAACACGCCGGATTGGAAATCAAAATCCCATTTACTAGTCATGAAAACTCCCGCTAGTGGAAACAAATTCTTAGAAGCTACATGTACAAACGTGTATACGCCCGAGCAAGTTAAGTCATTATACTGTACATGTTAGTGGGGCAGACCTGGGACTTGATCATTTGGAAGCAAATCTGATTGGAGGAGATAATCCCGCTTATTAGTAGTCCTGCTTAGCGGTAATAACATAATCAGGGATGACATTTCCAAGAACTAATCCCATAGACATGTATTTAGTGAATAGCAGGATTATGTGTAAATCTACATAGGGTTCTTTACCTGATTTTCCAAGCTTAGCCAATATGGTTCACTGACTTCTAATAACAACAAGCACACACACAAAATATAGTAAAATACCCAGTTTGTTCGCATCTTACACAATGTACCTGGAAATACCCTGCATTAATATAATTATTTTGAAATGGAGGCATTGGGGCGTAATATGTTTACTCAGGCTATCCCAGATAGGGCAAGCTGTTGTGTTCCCAGAGGAATTTGAACTGTTTTTGTATACCAAGAACAAACAACAGGACGTGTGTGGGTGTATAGTACTCTGTACATGATGTACAGTGTACATGTTTATCTTGCAAATCGTCTGTTTGGAGCCAGAAGGGCATTGACTTGAACATGTACATGAATGTACTGCTTTAACACAGAGTTAATGCACTTTTGGCTCTGAACAGTGAAAATGAAGCGCTAACCATTTTCTTCTTTCCTTCATTCTTTTGGTAAACCTTGCATGGGGCATTGAATAACATGTACACCTGGGGGTGTTTAAACACAGATCCTAAGTCGAACTTAACTCTTAAGTTGGACTTAAAAATTATGGAGAGCCGTTTGTAGCCTTAAAATAAAATTTATTCAGAGGCAAAAATTGAAGTATTTTAGACTTTTCATAAATTCCGCATCTAGAACATGAAATCTTCTTGATAATAGAAAATACAAGTGACCGTGTTTTGTAACAGCGTTTTGATTTGTGATTCATGTTTGTGATTCTAGCTTCTTCTTTTTTAAATCGCTTGAACGCACCGCACCCTATATGAACCACAGCAATATGCTACACTCGATCAGGCAATACAAGAATTAACATTGGGGTCATTCGGCTAAATGAGGTAATATAACTACTCTGTTCAAGGTTGGTTAGCAGTGAACGACAAGTCGTTAGGCCTGCGTTTCAACACGAAATTGAAGTTGGGACCACAGCTATATATGTCACACTCTATCAGTCAATGCAAGAATTAAAATTGGGCTATTTAAATGAGGGAATACAAGAACTACTCTGTTCAAGGTTGGTTAGCTGTAAACTGCAAGTCGTTAGGCCTGCACTTCAACACGAAATTGAAGTTGGGACCACAGCCATATCAGTCAATACAAGAATTAACATTGGGCTAAATGAGGGAATACAGAACTACTCTGTTCAAGGTTGGTCAGCTGTGAGTCGCAAGTCGTTAGGCCTGCATTTCAACACAAAATTGAAGTTGGGACCGCAGCAATGCGCAATGCACGCTGGCTGTATCGCAGCAATGCACGCTGTATTGCATCACCATCTGTGCCCGGAGTCACGGACTAATGGGCATACAGTATCCAAGAAATTTGCGGTGGTCTGACCAATTGGTGAAGGGTCAAAATAAGTTCACTCAGTTCACAGAAGCCAGACTCCCTCCACATTGTCCCAGTCTCACAGTCACATGACCATGTAGTCTGGTTTAAATGCCCGTAAACAGTATTGTTGACCTGATACAACTAGATATGATAAGAAATTCTGTTTCTGCAAGTTTTCTCACCATCAAAATGACTATTATCTTATTATCCAGAGCCATATCAAGATAATCTAGGAGACACGATTTCACGTTGCACATTCTCAATCTCAACAAAATTCTTTCTAATCAAATATTTATGAATAATCTGTTTGGATTGAAGAAAAGCTACATGTACATCTAAACTAATTCTAAGCACTGCTGTGACTGGGTACCGGTAACCACACTGGAATTCAAATGTACCTCACCACACAAAAACTGTTGCAAATTGAAAGTGCATATATACATGTATTGTACATTGTACTACAATGCAAGCATTTACACTTTTAAACCCTCTGCCTTCTGGAACCGGATGATCCCTGTATTAATCCCTGGGTTTTGTTGTCTTCCGATTTAAGAATTATTTCAAAAGACACAATTAATTCCTGGATAACTGATTCAGAAAATATAGTGTTATAAAATTGGTGCTACCCGTCAATAATCACCTTGATAAAATTAACTGTTATTTAAATTGCACGAAAAAAATTATCAAAACATTGATGAGAGCTCTGATGACTCCACTTCATTTCATTTTATTCATTTATTTTCCACATTCCATTTAAAAGACATGCAAATACAAAAAATGTACAATTGCACATTATAAAAATGCAAATGAATACATACATACAGACACAAGCATATATGGGGGAAAAAACAAGTACAGTGTGTATTAGTGACAAAGGAGGAAATAATTAGTTACGATGATAATCCAGTATGCGGATGGGAAAAAGCAAAGGCAAACTTGCTTGTCAGTGCAGTGCTAAATTCCAGATTTCCAGAATAATTATTTCACAGTGTAAACATTGGAAAACAAAGGGGAGGGGCAGTCATTGGAATTACTGTGCTACCTGATTGAGTATTTACATGTACAAGAAATAACAAAAATGTTGAAATGACTAAAACACTTCTTCACTCTTATCTTGTCATTTCAGAAAAAAGAAAGAATATCTTACCTGATTCTCAGAGTCATAGTTGGGGTCATGAGAATCAACGCATTCAACATCATTCTCATCATACACCTGGCCCAGCTTACCCCATGTTCCTTTCCCACCAGCTCCTCCTACAAAGAAACAGGCAAAGAAGGGAGCAAACATTAATTTTCAAAGTCTGCTGCGTTGGTACCGCCGGAAATGAAAATACATGCGGGGAACACAAAAAAAAAAAAATTTGCCAATTTGATACTTATTTTACTATAATAGCAATAGGTTTAGTATGTACTTAGGTGCACACACCGAGTTTGCTGAGTTTAGCGAACTCCCTGCGTAGTGCGTACACGCCTTTTTTACACTACATGTACATGTAATCGCTAATTTCACATCAGGAAAGTTAGGAATTTCTAAATTTGTCCTTAGTGAAATACAAATTGGCAACACATTGACGTATCTTCAGTTGGGGGCTGGTCCGAGAATCAGGATCGTCTGCATAAACAAGGATATCCTTGTAAATGCGGACAAAATAAGTCCTAAAAAAATAAGGATGGTAAGCATTTGCAGGGAATTTTTTCTCGGGTTCACGATCCGCACGCTGGCGATGCGAAAAACGGTTTTCCGCCGAAGAAAATAACCCCGGTTCACCGTCTACTTTTATGGGTTGGCCGTCTTCACGAGGATCTATCGCTCATAACGTGCAAGTCTCTGTACAAAGTCAATGTAAAATGCATCACGAAAATCATTGTAGAATCCGTTTTTCGCATCGCCAACGCGCTAATCGGAAAAATGAAACGTCTGCGAAAATGTGAAGACGTTCCTTATTCTTGGACCCGAGCCCCTAGTACTGCTGATCTTGTGAGCTCTTCTCTAATTTGCTCTTTTACGCCAAGTCTCAGCAGAACATACTGTACCTGCTGATTTATCGGTCAACCTCACACAAGTCATGAGTACGGGCACAAAACTTTCACTAATTTTGACAGTGTTTTTTACCCACTCGAAATCTGCACAATTCTTCCTTCGAGTTAGACAAAGAATAATAAAAAAATTGTCTCACTTTTTAACTTATTAATAACCCTCATCGATCCAGAAACGTCATTATGCACCATCATGGCACAATGCATAAACACCCCCCCCCCCCTATCAACCAAACATCAAATTTCAACACATCGATTTCAAACAAGAGAACTTTCTGGTTCAAATCCATACCCTTCTTTGGCAAGCCCCTGCCTTTCCCCGTGCGGGATTTTCTGTCTCGTCTATCTTTGGAGTTCCCAAGGACGGTTAGGCTGGGGTCAGGCAGTGATAAAGAGACCACCGGGTACTCCTTTGATGGACTTCTCTTCAGCCTCCGCTTGGCCTTTTTGGTGATTCTGCCCTCGATAGCGGTGTCAGAAGCGAGACCTGAGCCGTTAGTCATGGCCCCTGGGTTGTTGTTGCTGTCCCCATCGTCGCCGTCGCTAAAGTCTCCATTTTCCTGCACGAGGTTCGCGAGTTGAAAAGGAACATGCTCAACTTCCATGACTCCGTTCGTGGTGCAGAATCACCGACTTCTAACCAAATTCACTCCAATGTTGCCGTCAGCTTGTCTCGCATCCAACACCAAGACAAAGAAATTGAAAGAAATGTGTTAAAATGTGTTAAATTGTAGTTGTTTGTAGGTAGTTGAGTATGTACGTAGATTCCGAAGATGTAAACAATGCCCGTGTTGTTTTGGTTTTATTTTTGCACACGCACATATCGTGTCCCTGGATATATCACGTGGTTCAAAATCCCATTACTGATTGGCTGTTGAAAAAAGGAAAATATACCGACCAATCAATAGCCCGTACCTGGACGCAGTTATTAGTGAAAATGAATATACAGGCAGGGATGGTACAAGGGAGCCTAGCTATGGCTATGACAATGGGAAATGCTATATTTTCGAGAATTTAAAGGACAATTATTTTCGAGAATTTAAAGGACAATATATATATAGGATTTCCTCAGGAAAAGGTACAGTAGTTTTGAAATGCAAATAAGAGATCAAAAGGAATTCGAAAATGTTAATTAGTATTAGATCTCAGATCTCATTCTCAAATCACGATTTATTTTTACCTATTATTGATTCATTCATTTTAAGTGATTACTTTCTTTTATCTGAAAAGGTCTGATTTGTCAGAACATCAACATAAAAAATACAAAAAAATGTGTTACCTTTGTTATGTAGAAAATAAACAAAAGCTATTGTATAGGCCTACACATTTACTTTTTTATCCTTAAAGAGACAGAGTAAATTTAATTGTATGCAAATGACAGGCATTAGCCTAATATAGGTCAGGGGTCAACTTAAATGACAAAGTCATCTTTGTTTGACTAAATCGGTTCAGAGACGGCAGATATTCATAAAAATTGCTTATCCATTTTAATATTTTGGGGGCCCCCCACAAATATTCGATAATATTGATTCTTGAACCAGCCGTTGAAACCTTATTCTATACAATGCCAATATTGGCTTTTTCGTGTTGGTTGGCCAGATGTGAGTTTATCTGTCTGGTTATACACTGCAATACTCACACTATCCGGCCCGTGAATTGATATTATTATTAGATTATTAAATTAACGGTCACCTTATTTTTGTCTAAGTGGGGCTGAATTAGTATGATCGGATTCAATCTAAATTTCACACATTTTGGGGTCTAAAATTCCCTTCATAACAATTTTAGGTCCTAAAATGGCACTAGAAATGTCATCATAAATAAGAATGAGAGCAATAATACGCTTTAAAAGCATTTGTGATCTTAAACAAGAACTGTCCCTTTAAAGACTTTGAACCGAAAAGTTATTTTACACATTGAAAAAACATTAAAAACCCTATTAATATTTTGTCTCGGTGTCATATGCTTCTCAGATTTTCTTTATAATTTTTAAATAAATTCCTCTAAATCTAATTGATTACGAAGGTGCGCTGATCAAGCACAACATTATAGGCCTACTTCGGGCCAATTAATCAATATTATAAATTACATTATGAAGAAGTAAAACAGAGGTGCTGTAGCTCTGTAAACTACCCAACCCTGACGAATAGGCCTATCGTCGATATGTGCCCTTTAAAAAAAAAAGTAAATCTAGATAATCAGTTCGAGAAGATTTGTAGAAAATTAGAAATACAGTATTGTGCCTCAATGGCGATTCCCAGATCAGTTAAAAAAAAAGCGGTTTGGAAGGGTTATCATCCCGGCACGATCGTATATTGCAGGAGTCCATTTTTTTTTTGCCCTGGGGACACAATTAAAAAAAGGATTTTTCATTTGTGGTTTCAAATATGCCAGAATTGATGTTTGGCTCTGATGTGTTCCCCCTCTCCATGTTCTTCTGCATGATCTGCATCCATCATCGCTAGTGATGCATATTAATTAAAACATCAATATTTCAACAGTCTAGGCCAGAATTTCAATTTCATTTACAGTTCCGTGGTATGATCCCAAATATAGACGTTTTTAGCTTCCTCTCAATAGATGGCGCTATTCCAAAACTCCATAAACGGAAAATGAGAGCGGAATGACGACACTCGAAACAACAAATAGGGGTCCCAATTCGTGAGAAAATATTTAGCGGAAAATCAGCTAGCCGGCGAATAAGCGGGGGGGGGGGGTGGAAAGGAGCACTAATTGTTTTATTTTACTCAACACCCCCACCCCTTGAGCCAGGGAGAGGGGCCCTCTATTCCTTTTTCTTTTTTTAATTTTGAAGGTTAAATATACCTGTTTTAGGGAAAGGGGAGGGGGCCCGGGCCCCCTAGATCCGCCACTGGAGGGCACAACCACCTGTCAAAAAAGAAAGGAGGGAGGGGGAGGGAGGTGGGGTGGGAATGAAAGATGAACCATGGGTTGTTTACCCCCTTTTCGTGTTTTGTTTTGTTTGTTTGTGGTTTTGTTTGTTTTTCTTTCAAAAAATGCTGTGCACCCATGACAGCTAGATCTCTGCATCATCCCTGTTACCCTCTTGACATGGGTGTCGCAGAAGGAGGGAATTATCCAGGGGCGCTGGATGGGTGCATTCTTTACGAGGGGTGAGAGGGGGTGTCATTTTGCCGTCTCCCTCACGTTTGACAAAAGAGAGTTTGCCCATACACGATATCAGTGAATGACCCCCCCCCCCCCCCCCCTCATTGAGCCTCTTGTGAGCCTAGGACAGTTGAGGGGAACTTGTGTAAGCGTCGTACACTCCTATTAACATTTCCGTCGACAGGTCAATATCTTTCTTTACAGGTGCATCGATGATGGGCGGCGATTTAGTAGATACAGTGGTGGGGGGGGGGGTGGACGTGCGTCGTTGCCGAAATGGCGAGAAGAGAAACAACGTGCTCATGAGAGGATGGGGGAGGGGGGGGGGGGGGCCGGGGGCAAGCTGGGGAAGGAATATAAGCTATACTGAGATGATAGGACCCCCTATATAAAGATGGCCTTGTTCAAGCATGGAGTACGACGATTAGCTTAAATTAATTGATCAAAACTTCACCTTTCCGTAGTAAATTAAAAGAAAAGTAAAAAAAGAAACATACTTTTGTATAAATCTTGTCACATGTATCGGGAAATGGTGATATGATTTTTTTTCTTCTTTAAAACTTAGATATAAATATATATATATATATAGGCATATATATCTCATTAGGCCATTTTTAATCTTTATCATTATCATCACTGGTGGTTATCTCGATGCATCCATATGGGGGTGGGGTGCAGACATCTATTGCGAATTGAAAAACCTAAACGTGAAAAAAGAAAAAAGAGTGAAAAGAATTCTTCTTCAATTTTTATCCATTTTGATACCTCCTTTTATACGGGGCTCTTTCTTCCCTAAATTTATGTCATCTAATCATGTATTTATCTCTCTTTATTCCGATTTTTTTTCATCAATGAGAAATAGTTTGAGGCTTTTGGAACGGAGAGATTTGATACACAGGCAACGCACATGTTTCGTGTTTACAACTGTCGCGCAGTATTGCATGGGCAATGGCATTGCTTTGTGTGCATGCCCTCATAACAAACGAACCCGGAAGTATCCGACGAATCGGCGATTGAAAGAGACTTGTTGAACGACTTGCAGTTTCCTCGTTAAAAAATACCTGAATTTCGATCACCTATCTGCATAAATTGCTTGTACCCGAGAGTTTTATACAGAGAGTTTGCTACTGAATCAGGTAATCATCATTTTTTTTCTTTACCTTGATGAAATGATATTACAATTTAAATTTAAAAAACAAAATCATGATTCTCGTTCTTGCCTGTGTTGGAGATTTGACGTTGACCGACCGGGCCGCGAACGCCACTATCAGTATCACATGTCAATGTGTATAAAATTCTATGGCAAAACTCGCTCATACATAGTTATATCGTTACGTGTATAGTGACAGTAGACCTAGTAGTATTCACATTTGTATGTAGGCTTATTTGGTATCTTTGTAACTTAAAAACTAACATCCGTGGTCTATTGTACACAGTGCATTTACGATGTAGACTAATTTATTATTATCAGTAGGGGCGCTGGTCCGAGAATGAGGATCGTCCTCATAAACAAGGATATCTTCATAAACAAGGACAAAATGTGTCCTCAAAAATAAGGGTTGTCTGCATTTTCGAGGACGTTTTTTTTCATCGGCGCTCTGGGGGTTTCATGTTACAGAACGGCCTGCTGGTGATGCCAAAAATGGATTCCCCGGGGGAAAATAACCCTAGTTCACCGTCTACTTTTATGGGTTGTCCGTCTTCCCAAGGATTTATTGCTCATAATGTGAAAGTCTCTGTACAAAGTCAATGTAAAATGCATCAAGAAAATCATTGCAGAATCCGTTTTTAGCATCGCCAATGCGCCGATCAAAAATATGAAACGTCTGCAAAAATGCAGACGGTCCTTATTTTTGAGGACGCATCAGTCCTTGTTAAAGAAGACGATCCTTGTTTATGAAGACGATCCTTATTCTCGGACCAGCGCCCCTACTGATTATATGATTATGAAGGGGAGGAAAGGAAAATAGTATTATGCACAGAGCTCCTTAGTTATCATTTGACAAATATTATTCATTGTGTGCAACCCTTTTGAGGTTTTAAAAAAAATAAAGTGAGAGCACAATTTTCCCTTTAATATTTTCTGCTTTTAAGTTATAGTTTTTATTGCCTTGCTTTAATGACCCATGTTTTATAGTTGCAGACTGGAGTATGTAGAATATGATGGATGGTATGCAGATATCAGAGTTGTTATTTTTCAAAGCCAGTGGTAATATGATACATGTATGATCACTTTCAGTATAGACATTAGGTATTAGAGTTGAATGATGACTGTTATATGATCATTACATGATTTGTATCACCTTCTCTCTCTGTCTTTTGCTTTCTTTTCTTCTCCCTTTCTTGTTTCTCATTCTTTTCTCTGTTGTCTTTCTTTGTTTATTCCCTCTGTCTGTCTGTCTGTCTGCCCCCTCTTTCTTCCTCACTGGACCACTCACTTTCTCATTTTTCTCTCATTTTCTATTTCTCTCTTTCTCTTTCTTTCTGTCCCTTGTTTCCCTTAAATTTTTCTCCTTCCCTCAATCTTTCTCCTTCCATTCTCTCTCCTTTATTCTCTTATCTTTCTCCTTTATTCTCTTATCTTTCTCCCTTGGCATATATTGCCCCTCTCTACCTTTTCCTTAACACTTCATTCTCTCTCTCTCTCTCTCTCTCCTCTCCATTATGTAACTCTGTCTCTTTCTTATCACCTCTCTCCCATGCATCTGTCACCCCTCGCCTGTAGACGGCACCATGCCGTACCTTGACGTCCAGGGTAGGATATGCGGTTTCATGAACTTTGAGCAGGATGAGGAGAGCGGGCGCTTCTTCCGGAGGTACTTCGTCATTTCGCTGGAAGACGACTGCATTCTCTGCTACATGGACAACCCCATGGTAAGGGAAGGTGGCGAGTTTATAAAAGTCATAGCGCATTCTACTTTTTCTTCCACCGTCTGGTGTATCAAATACTATTAGGCAGGTCTGGTGTTGTGAATTTATCAGTGCAAATTTAAAACTCTCTACAATATTTTATGTGCAGCTAACATTGAGAGAGATAGTCTAAAGGATGGTGACCAGACATGTGCTCCTGCGACAATTGTTCCAGGCTTTATTTCATCAGAGGTACAGCTTTAGGGTTAGGGTTGCAATTGGGTTTAGGTTTCAGTTTAGGGTTAAGGTGAGGGTTGCATTTTGGGTTTAGGGTTAGGGTTTGGGTTGGAATTGGGTCCAAGGATTAAGTTATGAATTTGGCTAGTGAAGGGAATTGGACCTGGATCAGTTGTCGCAGGAAAAAGTGTCGTACAACCAGTTGTGACCATCGCACATACAATCGCTCAAAGATCAATTCATGGAGCTCCTAGTAGTTTGCTCCCACATATGGATGTATGAGAAGGAACTACGTGGATTTCTAGGCTTCATGAAGTTGACAGGTATGAGCGAGCAAAATTTGTGGAGATGTATCTATCCCTACTTTATTAGCTCCACATGTACAATGTATGGTAACCATAATTACAAAGCAGGACAGTCTAAACCCTTAGGGCTAAAAATATACACAGGGGCTCTGGGTGATTTGGTCATCAGAGCTGCATTACAAGAACTTAAAGTTATTGTTGAGAGCCAGAAGGGCATTAACTCATATATTTTTAAATAGAGTTAACTCCTTTCTGGTTCTCAGCAGAGGAAATAGTTTGGTTTTATTTTCCATATATGAAATACATACAGTATAACATGAACAAATAATTATATTTAAAAAGAATACAGCTCGGTTGCTCTATTCAGAGCCATCAAATATAATAGCGCTGTCCTTCCTAGATGTCTGGAGCCCTTCAAGAAGCCCCTGTAATTTTTATTCTTTATGGTATGGCCTCGTTTTCATGTGCTCTTGATAAAATGGCAAAAGTTGAAAGGGGAAAAGAAAGGAGACGAAAAGGAAGGAAGTTAGAGGAGGAAGGTAACATGAGAAAAAATATGATATAATCCCCCCCCCCCCCACGTTCTCTCTCGGCTTTATGGCCTCATTGCATTTAATAAGCTGAGTAAGACTGTTGCACCCCCCCCCCCCCTCCCCCACCACTACCACCAGGTGTTACTCCCCGCAATGGCTAGACTCATGCTATGTCAGTATTAGCACATCCAATTACACCAGGTGCAAACAATTGGCAACAATGAGGGAAGTGTTTGCATTAGACAAGTACATGTAATAAGCCCACTTGATGACATCATACAGTTGAATTGCCAATTTGATAATCCTTTCAAATAGCAATTACATGTAGGTACAGGTGTAGTACAGTCAAACCTGCTAGTGACCACCTGTCTACAGCAAGCACATTTTTTGTTTCCCTTGAAAATGGTTTCTCATTGAAACATGTACTAAAGGTACCTGTCTACAAAGACCTCTTTTTGTATGATCCCTTGGGTGGTCGCTATAGACAGGTTTGACTGTACATTCCATGGAAAATATTTTAGGAGAAGTGTCATACAGATCAGTATGAGCATTCAAACTAAAGGTGATCCCCTTAATGTTGGAATGAATTTCAGTAGTTATGACTTATATGTGCCAGTTGGCAGCCTCATTGAGCGGTCTATTTATAGCATGATTCGCTATGTCTTCAATTCCTGTATTCGCTTGGCTCTGACTCTGCCAAATCCTTAAAAGGAAGGGTAATACTTGAAAAGGAAAGGCTGCCGGAACGTCTGCCTAGTGGCCCACGCGTTATTAAGTGAAACTTAACTTCTAGGAAGCCTGCATGAAAGGACAGTACTCATCTATAAACTGGAAAAAATGAAAAAAAGTAATTCAGAATTTTCAATTAAATGCCATTGATTGAGTTGTCTGTAGTACCAAAATGTTATAATGTTTTAAAGAATGCATATGTGTACTTTGTATTAATTGTCCAGATATCAACAGCATGGATTAGTACATACATGTACGAGACTACACTAACCACTATGTCTTCCTATGCAGTTGTTAGTCGGCAATTATGATTTCTTAATCAACTTTATTTTGCAGAGCTTTGCACATATACAACTGTATGTACAGTATCACATATTTGTAGTCAAATGAGGAATTAATATTTTGTATAAATTCTTTGGATTTGTCAGAATTTTCTTCTTTTTGTGGTCATCACCAGAACCCAGTGTTACCTTTAATGTTGAAGTGTGGCATGAGTCATGAACACAGGATGGGGTGTGGTATTGTATTAGCTGTTCCTTTAGGAGCAGGCCTCCTTGAGGATACTCTTAAAGGGAAGGTTGTGGTCTGGTTTACAAAAGAAGAAGAAATAGTTTGTGAGCTTTCTCATTCTATCCCCATTCTGTTGTGAAATAATAGGGAAGTTAGGTTTAGGGTTAAGCTATGGTCACAACTCAGAGCAGCGACCGACCGATTTGTAGCCTGCTTGGTCGCCGCTGGAATTTAGGCATCGCCCAACGATTTTTGGAGAAGTTGAGCAGGCTGTAGAGCCCCAGCGATGCCTGGGCGGTGCTCTTTCCAGTTCCCGTCAGTAGCCGGTCAATTTTAGGTCGAAACTAAACTAAATCGGCGGGGCACCAAAATACGCCCAGGCGGCGACCGTAATGTACCTTTTAGGTTAACGATATCACAATGAATAAGACCACTGGTCATAAAACTACATGTACTGTACATGTAGCTAAAATGGAAATGAATTGAACGAAATGAAGGAAGGAAATGAGATTACAAAACAGAACAAGCCTTTTTAAGATATAGTTTGAGCAAGTTAGTCAGTTTTACTTAGGTAATGACTATAAATGAGGAACTTGCGCAATGAAAATCCAATAGGAACTGAAGCGTTTGTCTAGACACGTAATATCTGTTTAGACCTGAGAGCAAGAAGGTAGACTGGTGCCACCTCAGTTATGTCCTTCTGGCTCTCGGCAGATGATATAATGTTCGGTCCTACGTTGTTTCATAACTGAATGTTAAGGAGCATACCAGTATTATGGATCTATAAATAATCTCATCTCTGTATTATGTTACAAAACCCTTGTGCTCCACAAAGTGCTGTTATAGTTTGCTCTCTGTTTCAAACTTTAAACAACAATGTCTCATTTCCTGGTGCTGCTATTACCATAGAAGGTCAACTTTTTCTGCAACACCTTTGTAACAAAACCTGTTCTCTATTTTACTTTGAGAGGCAATGCATGGTTTAATAAAGACAGAATTTTCACTTACAAGGCCGAGGCTGCAATTGAAATTTCTACCAGGGCTTTTAAACCAAGGAAAATTTGTATGAGATTTGCTTGCAGAATTGTTTTACTGTGTGTCCGGAACAAATAAAACCCAATTTTATAGTAGATTTTGAACAAAAGCATAAGCCCAGGGCAGTGTTTCACAAAGACTAAGACTGGCATTGGCCTCTCAAGGGACGTACAAATCAGGGTTGCAAATCTACAGAATTTAAATTTTGTATAATATATGAATGGCCTGCCATAGTTAAGTCCAACTTAAAGTCGATCTTAGTCTTTGTGAAACACTTCCCTGGTTTAGGTTTTAATTTTAGTAGAACATGGGCCGATGGCCATGTTTTGGGGGTCCAATTATGTAATGGTTCTGAGACAGACTAACAATATCACATTGGAAAGGTCTAGTAAGGCATTCACACCCGAGAAAATTTATATGAAATTTGCATAAAGAAAGTTAAGAAACATATAATGATCATTGTATTGTGAAACAGACACTGACATTGCATACATGTAAGTGTATCATATAGGAACATTGTATAACAACTACTTGTAGTTTTAGCAAGGACTTGTAAATATGGAAGGAATTAAAAGTCCCTGGATTTGGTTGCATTTCAATACAGTTTAAAAACCGATTGAAAGTGGTTCAAATATCACATATTACATTATTTCTCATTAAATCTAGTTTATATTTGGCAGAAATATGCAAATGTCACATACAGATGTACATGTATATGATTTCCATATTTTCAAGTTCACAGTGATAATATTTTGTTTGGTTGATTAAGAATCATAATTTTTATGGTCATTAATATTCTTGGACATGTTTAGAGGACATTTTTAAAACTTTGAAAACAGAAAAAGACAACAACATTGATATGAGTAAAGTTTGTGCACTGTGCTTGTACTAGCATATTAGCTGGCCTACTACAGCCAGACTTTATGGAATATTCATCCGTGGATTTGGACGGAAACACACCGTAAGCTCCATTTCCCTGCGCTCTAATTAGATTCCCCAAATCTTTAGACGTCTTAATAAGCATTGGTCAGAAGCCAAGTGTGAGTAGGCTTACTATCCCCAAAGCTCTCTAAATTTAGAAATAACTTTGGAACGCAGGCTGATCTGACCACTTCCCTCTGAACTTGCGGAGACCCCCCGTCATATCAGAGCTTTTATACAGTGGATCCAAAAGCCCGTTCAGACACTTATGCAAAAAAACATCATGGAAAAATAGTTGTATGGACGAGAAAAAATAATTGTATGAAGAAACTACTGTAAAAGTAGAAATATTTGTGGTACATTCATTTTCACGGATTTCCCACTAAGATCGGCAAGAGCAAATTTTAGAAATCGCAAAAATATAAGCATGACTTGTAATGCGTGTTTCGAACGGGCTGAATTACGTGAATTGTTTAAAATGTGAATATGTTTTGGGGTCCCCCAAAAATAACAGCATTTAAAGTAAATTGAAGAGGTTAACTGACATGACAGCTGGCCAATCATCTGCGTGCGCTTAAAATAGGCCACTCCCAGTTATACGATTCATACGACTACAAAACAACATTCAGACGACGGCAGGACCAAGATTCTCTAAATTGGGTTTCAACAATAAAACACGCTTTTTTTCTATATCACGTTTCATTAGACAACGCTATGATAATATGATACACAACGTTTCTGTATTTAATATTTCGTCACACAACGTTTCTTCAAACGACGTTTCGTTGTACGACGTTTTGCTTTTCAACATTTCTTTAAACAATGTTCAGTTTACCGAAAAAGGACAGTCACATGTACTAATCGTACGTGTTTAGTTAAACGATGAATTTTGAAAGTCTGAATGCAGGGTCAAGGAGAAGGCTGTTGGCAAACGTTGGCTAGTGTACCTAGGAGTCTATTGAAACAGGAAGCAAGGCCAGGAGCCGGGGATGATTTTATCCCCAAGTCAAGAAATAGACTTTGGATTTACTGACAGACAAGCTACATGTAGCAGCTCCAGCAAAGTGTATCACCTAGATGTACTTTGTACGGCCTTGAGTTATAGAAATACAGTTCTGTGATGTGTATCAAAAGGCAATTGGGCATACCTTTAATTTATATGCTTTGATCTATATTTTCTGTGTTTATATTGACAATAATATTATATAGTCTTGGAAGGAGTCTAAAGCCAGGGTAATAATAAATGTGCCTCGGAATAGAATTATCTAGATAGATGGCGCTATAGAAATGCCTATTATTATTATTATTATTATTATGTGTGTTGAATATATATTTTACAAAAAGATACAAGTAAAACAAAAATAAAATTTGTGTTTAAAAGTGTAGTGATTGAATTTTGTTTCAATTAGGAATAGGATAGTGAGAGCTTTTTATTTTTAGTATAAATACAAATGACCCTAAAGTCTGACATAAATTGTCAAAGAAATGCCAGAACATTGTCACCACATATATAATCTTGCTTCCTTCCCATTTCATCCTTTTTTGTACCGATTTATTAAACACGTACAGTGTATTTTTCTAAGACGAATGGAACCTTTGAGTCTGCCTCTCATCTTAATCACCCCAATGATTTCAAAGATTCGCGATGGAATCATTTTCACCAACTCCACCTTTTTCCTGTCATCTCGATCTAATCTTGAATGAAACGGATACAGGAGCAACGTGATCTTGATGTAATCTTGGGAGATTTCTAGAGAGGAGTTTCGTGCTTGATCTTGGGACTAATCCCTTGCGGTCTAAAACCATGATCCATCTTTAGTTTTTTTCTTTTTCATCCCCACTTTTAAAGGTCTTAGTATCTGGTATTAAAGCGGGACTGCACTACTTGTAGCTTCTTGCGCCCTCTATATAGCCAACAATGCCTCATCGGTACCTGTTGATCCCCCATGATCCCTTTTTCTTATGTTAATTGAGAGCTGATTTGAAGAGATAACCACCTGTCAGTGACCGTGCAGGGAGGTCTAGTCCCTCGTGGGCAAACTAGTGCAGATAGGCTTTAAATGTAAAGAGATTTAACTTTTTTTCTCTTCTTCTTTTTTTGGCCCTGGACTCTTTCTGCCACTCATTTTCAGTGCTATATAAAGCCCTCCACCCTGCAATAAAATAAATAAATGTTTATAGAAAATTATTATCAGCTGTTTAGTGTGGTATGCAAACCTATGGTATACTACAGTACATGTACATGTAGTTAAAGCCAGCCAAATGAACAAAATAATGAAAGTTCACTGAATTTTGCATTGAATGAAATTAACAATACTATACAATATACATGTAGATACACATTGGACAATATAGCAAGCACTGGTAGAAACGCCCATAACCTGGACATATCACATAAATCCAACGTTGTACACAACGCGTTTTTTTTTTTTTTTTTTTTTTTTTTTTTTTTTTTTTTTTATGTTATATACATTACAGATGTATTCTATCTATAAATATTCCTTGTTATTCTCTTGGAATATGTTAAAATTTATATTTGATATTTAGCAGAACCTGAGATTATCTTTAACATTTGTCAGAATATCTGTTTAAACTGTCGTCATTCCCCCGAAGTCAAGATTGCCTTGAACATGATGTGCACGTACACACTTAGAACATGAGTGTTAACAGTGTGTGGGAGGAGGCACTGTTCCTATTTCAGGATGCTCTGTGGCGTAGCTACAATTGGGGGGGGGGGCACCAGGGAGCATGTGCCCCCAATCATGAAGGAAAAAACACACACGAAAGAAAGCGAGAAAAAGGAGATGGGGAAAGGAAACCAGGAAAGAAGACTCTAAAAACCACTCCTACGCCCTGCTCTTCATTCAACAAATAATGCTAGATGCCCCCTGCCCCCCCCCCCCCCCCCCCCCCTCCCCAATGATGCTAGTTCCCCCTCAGTGTCTGGACTAACACTTCACCATTGGCATCAAGAACAAAGGAAGCTCGTTCCAGGAATCCCTCAAAGAAGAGATCTAATGATAGATGCAATCAATCAAGTATGATGGTTTAATTCTTCTTTCTTTTGATGAATGTAACACTTCAGACATTGTATTGTTTTCACACATAGTTAATGTGTATTCTTTTTCTCTTTAAAAAAAAAAATAATAATTTTTCCTCCCCCCCCCCCCCCATTTTGTCTGTTTGCAGAGACGTGCTTGTGACAGAGACAGCACTGCTCTAGTACAGAAGTGTTATCGTTGACAGGCCTTTTGTCGACTAGCTTGTCAATAAAACTGTATTTTGATGAGAAAATGACATGTCAACAAAGATTCAATGTTGTTGACATAAGTCACATAAGTGACATGACACAACGAAGGGGCCCCTCTAAATGTGGTAGAATTACCTCCTTCTCATATGCGTGTTTGTAGTTGTCGCCATTGTCTAAATATCTGAAAAGATATGTAGTCGATGACACCACTACCATAGAGCTTGTTATTTTTTCTCAACTCATGAAAAAAATGTACGGTGAACATCAATTTTCCAGAACATGGACAAGAAATAATCTTTATCTCTTCAATTGTCTCCAACATGAGGCGTGTGCTCTATGTTACTCTACGTCTTGCAAGATATGTCTACAAAACAAAACAACTTTCCTTTTATGTATCCTATTTTGAGCATACACTACTTACGGTATCTTTTTCTGAAAGTTGAGGGTAGAAAGTATACATGAACATGAGACACGTGCTCTATGTTATAACACATCTTGCATCTGTTTACAAAACAAAACAACTTTCTTTTCATGTATCCTATTTTTAGCGTATACCACTTCCGTATTAAGTGGAAGGTAGAAATACGTTTTAGAGCAAAGCATAAAGCTTCAGAGAAGAGATTATCATAGATATTTTGAACCACTTTTGCTATTGTACAACATATGCAGGAAAACTTCGTAAAGTTTCCTCTAAATACAAACAACCTTTACTTTTGTGGGAAATTTCAAGAGGTCTGTGTTTTGTTGGTTGCTGTGCTGCCTGTTATACTTTGCATCATGTCTTTCTTATGTTAACCTTTACGCCAACGAGACCAACAACATACTGAATATGAGATTACATTACCTCGAATGGCAAAATAATTGTTTGGTTTGGAGGCCAGATTTCCGTAATATAAAACGTGATAGGTACCTTTAATAAGAACAGTGACATTTCCTAAGAGGATGCGTGGGTGTATGCCTTTATCTTGGTTAGGACATCGAAAATGAAAGAGAGTGAGATACAGAGATTGAGAGAGAGACAGAGAGAGACAGAGAGAGACAGAGAGATAGAGAGAGATACAGAAAGAGAGAGAGGGAGAGAGTTATATGGGATGTACATGTATATGTGAAAGGGCAACTTTGGTCTAAAAATAACTTAAAGGGATTGGGTATCTTCGTCTCGGATTCTGAAACAAAGTCCTGGATTTAGCTCATGTCGCAATGATAATTATAAGCCTGTAGGTCAGTCAGAAACCCCATGACTTTTGTCTGATTACCAAGATATTTATGATTGGAAATCAAAATCACTCAACGATTTTTACTTTTTTTGAGGCACTTCATAATCATTTTGAAGCACAATTTTTCTAGAGCTTCAATATTACACCATATCACAGACACTGATAACACGAAGGGCCATGCATCTCAGATTTAACATTGTTAAACGATGCCTTTAAAGTCGAGTTGGTTTCAATTAAAGCAGGAACAAATCAGAGAAACCAATCAAGGAACTTCCAAGAAGTTTGAAAAGATTACGGCAGAAGAGGCAATCGAAAGTTAGTACCACTGGCCCCCAGATAAATCTTGTATTCACCAACGAAATATATATGTATACAGGACTTTCTGAAGAATTTCCTGGCATAATGAAAGCATATTAAATACAACGGACAGATTAAATAAATGTTAAGCAAGAATTTGATGAAATGATGATATGCATAAATCCAGAATTTCATGTACTTTCTTTGTCACCATTGCCTCTGATGCACAACTGCTGGAAGTGGTGCAGTATGGGTCAGCCATTTAACGAGGGGGCACCGATATAGGGGCTGGGGGGTGATAAAATGATTGCGATCAAGTACGGCCAGTATTTGAGGGGAGTTATATCGTCTCTCGGTTTTTCTTTAATAAAAATAAATAGTTTTGTTATCCATTCGATTTGTGGGCACATCTACCCCATGTCCCACTGCAGCTTGTACAGTAGCTACTGTATGCTCAAATTCAAGAGGAAATTTAGCTTTCACTTTCTGAGCAAGTGTAGCTCTTGTTGCTCGAAAAGCCTCTTTTGTTTTGCACTAATTACTGAACTACAATATTGTGTAGGACTATACACACTCAAGGAAGAAAGATTACCGAGAGTCCTTTCCAGGTCTCCCCAATCCTCCCCCTCTCTCACATGGTGCAGCCGCAAGCCTACTGTATAATATATATCTAATAGAACATTTATATATAGAGTGTTTTGTCCAGAGGTTAAAGTGAGGAATTTAGTTGCTGGTGGAAATTTACCTTGTTGCAACTAACATTGTAGCATGTGTCCTAGAACCAAAAGCTTCTTTACAACAAGAAGAAAAGGAAGAAAGAAAGAAAAAATCCCTCTCTATTGTAAACTGTTCACCTGTTCAAAAGTGTTCTTTTAGAAGAAGGTGATTGTTTTTAATTTAAGGACATTTGAAATGATATCGTAATTTATTCAATCCTTTGGAAACCCAAATATTTGTATTTGAATGGATCCCACCAACAACTGAAATGGCTCCTGTAAAATATTTACAGAATCAGAATTTTAAAACTAAAAACTGAACATACTAAACATACATGGGCAAGTAACAAATAATGACATATGACAAAAATATAACAAAAAGGGGTACATAGTGTCATAGATTTTATCTAAAAACTAAACATACACCTGCACATGTATACAGGCAAGTGTCAAAATTGTAACAATAATGAAAAAAAAAAAAAATGAAATGAGTGAGAGAGAAAAATGGGAAAAAGGTAAAAATACTATCATAATTTCCCCCTACAAAAGGCTACATAAAGTGTTGAGCCTGACATACAGCGCTGCTGTATTGCAAAAAAATAAAAAAAATAAACATCTATCTGTCCCCTCCATATCCCCTTGATGTGGCGGAAACAGTAGGACCTTTGAGGTTAACATGGTTTGGACCCTAGCCAAATAGTAGCACATGACTCAAGCCAGATAGAAATCAAATATTCTCCAGGGAATATCATGTTCTATCGTTTGCACATTAGCTAGTATTAGCCTTCCTCTCGCACTCCCCTTACTTTTATTCTATCGGCTGTTGCAAGCAAATAGGGTGGCTTCCAGGCTGATTTAAACAAATAAAAACTTTCTCTTTGAATGAAAAGGCCACTCTGGCATTAAGTTATCATAAACAAAATTATAAAAATAAGAGAAGCAGATCAATACAAAATTTATGGATATTTGAAAGAAAGTGATGTATTTTTTAAGTTTTGAAACATTTGATCAATAAGCAATTTGGCAACTCTGAAACAAATATTTAGAGAGCTGCCTATTTGAATTTGATCACTGAAAACTTAACATGATACAAAATCAATGCTTTACAATTCTTGATTGGATGTTCCTCCTGTTTGTTCTGACCTGCTGCTCTCATTTTCAGCTTCTATTAATACCAATTTAGTTTCAGGGTGATACACTTCCAGTGCTAACCAGTTACGTGTTATTTCTCTTACATTTATATCTCCAGCTAAGATACCAGTGTATTAATAGTACAAGCAATTACAAAACTTACGGTATTCTGTTACTAAGTGGGTCATATTACCGTATGCAAGTTATATAAGAATATGGTTATATTCTAGTCAGGTGATATATCCTACATGTTCTAGCTGTCTCAGTGTGCAGGAAAACTTACAGCTATCAATTGCTTCAGTCTAACATTTCATGTATTGATATTATTATTGTGTAAGAATCAAATGTAGCATTTTATTTGTATTATTGTTTCCACAGCTCATCTACATGTTGTATTCCTACAGTATATCAATTAAGAATAGTAAGACAGAACGATAAATAAATATAAGCAATTTATTTTTGAAAATTCTAATAACAAATAATGTCAATGTTTATGCAATGTTTCCTCCTTGTATCTATTTTCTTGCTTGCTTGATCTTCCCTTTTTTTGTAATCTTGATTTTATGTAAATTAAGTACAGGTACTAACATGTACCAAAGTTATTGTTATTTTGTGAGGATCATTTTTAACATGCTATTTATGTTTTGTCCATGATCCTCCCACTTTAGATATCTCATTATATACATGTATGTTTGCATTTCGAATATAGTATGATGTTTTTATCTTTATTTGGAAATAAATAATGAAAGTATATCTTGTATTCCTTAATTACTCGGAATATCTTTACCTACTACCCAAATCACATGATCACAGATTTTGAAAATAAAGTTGACCTATTGCCTACAGGAATTTTATGCATGGTTCCTCCATAATTAGCCTTCAAGAATAGGAGAATTCAGAAGTAAACATTTACAGATTGTATATTGTATGGTGTAGACAATCTATTCACTCAGAAGCCATCATACTCTTATTCAATTTGTGATTATTTATTTTCTCCCCCCCCCCCCCTTCTCTCTCACAGAATTTACCCGAAGCTGCCAGAAGACCCATATTAGAAATTCAACTTACAAATATTTCAAATGTAAGTATACTGTAATTCCTTTATTAGTTGTGTATCCTATGTGTTTATGATATGAAACTAGCATACACGTACCAGGAATCAGAAAGTGAGTTATGTTTCTTTATTCTGTTTTTAACATTTTTTGGCAGCAGTGCCATAAAACAAAAGAGTTTCATTAGCTTTAAAAGCTTTAAAAGTCTCTTCACGATTCACAATAAAGGCCTTATCTCTGCGCAGCTGCTCAGCGCCGTTTGACCCGGGAAGCAGACAGTTTCTCGGAGGTCAACTACACACACATGCTTGTACAACAACATGACACAACACATGGCGCGCGCTAGCCTCGGAACCGGAAATTATCCTGGGAGGTCCGATTTGTATGTGGGGTTTAAAACAGCTTTGCGTTTATCATCTCTCAGAAACGTGATTCTGGCTGTATGTCACATTCAAAACACACCTTTTTGCGTCTTTAGATATGCCCATATCTAAAGACCTTTAAAAAAGGCTTTGCGTTTATCACCTTCAAAATTTGCCTGAAAGACGTTTGAGAAACCTGATTCTAGGCAAAAATGTGGTCAATAAACGCACCCTGAGATGCAAAACCATTGAAGCCCTACAAAAAAATTGCGCTTCCAAACGATCATGAAGTGCCTTAAAAAATGTAAAAATCTTTGAGTGACTGGTTTTACCATACTCGTTTTCCCCAACAGACTGTAGTGTTATGAAAACCGTTAGGAAATGTGGGATGATGACCTGTCCTTATTGCTCTCCTAAGGATGGTTGAGGCGTGCGCATTACATAAGACCGGTTGGTCATAAGAGTGAGGTCCACTCTTGGTGACTGATAACACCTGATATCGGGTAAACACCTGAATGGTGACAATTTCCCTATGAGAACCCATGATTATGAGTCTTTGAAAGGGTCACTTCTCACACCTTCATGCCCACTTGACTCACTAGGTCCATTTACACATCCCACCGACACCAATTTGAAAAATCATTGATTTCTTGGACTGCATTTACACTATTGAAAAAGGCATAAGAAACCTTCAGTGTTTGCTTACACCGATTTTTTGTGTCAGTGGTGCGCATGCGCGACGTGTTGCTACCCTGCGTGAGATCGCACAGAAGCAAGGAGAGACACGTGACGATAAAACAGAATCATACCTAAGTTTCGATTTACACTGTCATTTTGGCAGGTATTTACAAAATATCACACTCCAGAGGTGGAATCTTCGATTTTGCTGGAACGTGAGAAAAGTTAAAGATTTTAGCTTGCAGTGTAAATGCTTCTTCTGTTGCTCCTTTGTCCAGGCACATCCTGTGCAGCAGCAGATATTCCCCAGGACCAGCGTAGGTTGGCCTGGATGCTGTATCAACAGTGCCTGCACTGATAGCAGCCTAGGGTAGATCATCTCCTAGCTGAGAGCCAATTTGGCAATTTGTGTAGTGGTTTTCATTGTTCTATAGTTTTTCAGATTTCTTTAAAAGTTCATAACTTCCTTATTAGTGATCTGATTTTCCTCAAACCTTTTTTGCTCTGTTTTCCTGTTTTTCTTCATCTATTGAAAGCAAGTTATTTTTGGAGAGGACTTAGCCTTTAAGGACCTGCATCTACACCTGTAGTTAACAGATTAGTTCCAAAGGAAATAACTGTCATGCACTTGTCTAATATCCTTCAAATTAAACTTGAAGATAATTATAGCAGGCATTGTTTGCTAATTGGACAAAGAAAAGAAAAACAACAGATTTATAGTATCGTAGATTAGTTCAATTTGTTTCGGTGCTTTAGTCAAGCATTTCGAGGTAGATCTACTTTTAGGCATAAACTCAGTCACTTTCATTTAGTTTTGTCTTCTTACATTCACTTGAAATCCATGGATTGTGCAGATAGTGCAAAGACTTGCCCTTGAATCTAAACAAAAAAGTATGCTTCAGTATTCTGCAATCACATGCACCAGCTATAAAGAACTTGAAATAATTTAGATGATTTGATATTACATGTTCTACTGAGTGCAATGCTATACAGTGAAACCTGTCTATAAAGACAAGTGTATCTTCAGTTAATTTCTTATTGGCTCTTTCCTCAGTGGCAAGGGATTCAGCATGTGCAATATGCCATAGCCAAATTGGACCCTTCACCATTGGCTGCAGCCTATGATGTCAGACCCGTGGCACGTCAGAAAGATTAAGTTAATTGAGGGATTTTATGATATAATGATAATCACATTTGATTTGTGTAGCACATGATGATTGTAACTTAATTCTCTACCAGTTTTACGTCATAAAATTGGTTAACATGAACATATAAAGAAAAAATACAACACTTCTTTTGTGTCCATCATCTGAGCTCAAACATTCTGCCAGGCTCTTGCACACTGAAGAGCCTTCTCATTTGCTGCCACTAGGTCTTCCAGGCAGCATTGGTCATCTAGGAGTGGGCGTCTTAATAGGTGTGACATAGATTGCACGGATGTTCCACACTCACAGTCCGTGTCTGTGTCATCTTTGTATCCCCATTTATGCATATTGTATTTGCCTCGCCCCACCCCTGTGCAAATAGAGATGTGAAACTGATGAGGTCCACAAGACCGACATGTCTCCGAAGGCCACAAGACCAACAGTTTGTGAGCTGATATGGTGCACCTTCAATCCAGATCTTTCTACAGGGTTGTTCCTCAGAGGCAAGGGATTCAGGACAGTATGTCATGTCCAATTGCCAATGCTGGTACAGTCCACAGGACTGATAGTCCATGAGATGGACAGTCCACATCGGTCTCCTGGGCCTTCTGAATAGTTATGATTTTATCAGAGCATTTTATAATGTAAAACCAATGTCTCATGAGACCAACAGCCCATGAAACTCGTAGGCTTTCTTACAACTTTTGTGAGGGTTCACTAGACAGACTTGTAAACCGTTGGTCTCATAGGGTATTAATCTCATGGGGCTGTCACCTGTCTGTCTGTTGTCTAGTGGGATGTCCAGGCCATTGCTATACAGGCATCACATGTGCTGTACAGTACTAATACTAAACCGTCCATACATGTAACTAGTTAATGTATAAATAATTGGACCACAGTGTGTACAAAAGAAAACATGTGAGTTGGTGTTTGAGGACTACTCTGCTTGACATGAAAATTAATGACTCTGACATGGCATGATTACTTTGCGATCTGCACTATCAGAAAGACTAGAAGCCGACAAGAGCTTTCATCCAAAAATGGGGGGGGGGGGGGGGGGGGTAGATAAAAGAGACTTCTCGAGGGGATCTTGTTCCAAGTGATGACATCCCTTTGAGACGGGAGTGATTCAGAGCTTCTTATCGGTGGATGATTCATAGACACGAAGCATGTCCCCCCTGCCGCCGCCGCCGCCGAAGTGGGTCAGGAGGGGGTGCCCCCGGACGGAGTGCCTGCGTCTTCCCCCGACAGCTGAACTGTCACTTGCCTTGGGGAAAGAAGAAGCCGTGACCTTCGACGGGAGGGTCTTCTTTCCGTTTCGCTCCTTGTCATTCCAGGACGACGCGATCAAATCCCCAGAAAGAGCAGACCTCTCTTCATGCTCACACTTTGTAACCAAGTTCTTGATTAAGCTAGGAGCTGTGTCACCGTTGGACAGACAGGTGACGTGAGCTTTGTGCGTTGGAATTTTCTTTGGAAACTCAACTTCGGGTCTTTGTTCATACTTATTGGAAAGTTACGACCGTGAAATGGCATGTTTGGGATTTTTCATGTGAGAACTTATTTAAAGTTGTGAAAAGTGAGTACAAGCTGTATATTAGATTCCATCACATTTCCCTTGCAGCCTGTGGGAATTTGTTGCCAATTTTCAAACTTTAATTTATAATGATGATAATGATAATGACATTTTAAATTTATATAGATGTATCACCTTTCCGCTGGACACACTTCAAGTGCTTTGAGATGCTATCCACGATACACTGTTAGAGTTAAAATAGAGAATGTTGAAAGGGGGTTACAAGTTCTTTATTTTATCCCATTAGCTTTCCCTGAAGAAAAAATATCCTGTATATAATTGTAAATATGGTGTACTTTTGTTTACAGAGACATGTTTATATAGGTTTTGTGAAGTTTCTGTCATGAAAGTAGATTGATGCTCGGCTCCGTAGAGGGCCATGTCTACGGCGGCATGCAGTGCGCTCCGGCTGGTCCTTGAAAATGTGCAGGAAGTGTTGGGGCTAGTTCAGATATGGGGCGCAAAAAAACGCCATAGTTTTTCTGCTGAAATGAATGGCAAAAGTGTGCAACAAAGGACTTGTGCATATTCATTGAGCTCTGTGTTAAAATATTCAGAAATGAAGCGTATTACACTTTAATATGTCATCATAGAAAACCACTTCTGTTTTGCTCTCTCTCTCTCTCTCTCTCTCTCTCTCTTTTCATTAGGGTCCCCACAAGACTCTTATTTCTGTATTAATCATGACGATCAAATTATTTATCCTCCCTCTATTTGTTTTTCTTATATAGGCTCGAATTGCTGAAAAACAAAGGCCTAAAGTGGAATATTGTTTTGGTAAGTAAAACTTTCAGGGGTGGTTTATCTAGGAAATGAGGTTATTTCAGATATATCTAACTTCATTTAGAATTTAATATTTAGATTTTTGAGGGGTTCTTTCAAAATGTATTATTATAGACATCAAGATTAGAATTTACATGATGAAGTGTTTTGTCTTAATTATTAAGTGTAATAGTCAAACTGGGAAGTTTTAAATGCACTCAGAACAAAAATAAAAACCTAACGGGCAACTTCTTTTTTAGCACGTTATGATGATGAGATTTTCACATGAAACTTGACAATTTACTTTAAAAGATTAGTTCAAATATGTATACAATAATTGTTTTAATATTTTTTATTTTATTTTTTAAATAGCTCAAAACTCTTCATACTAACCTTTGAGGTTACCGTAGCATTATTGCCCAAAAGAGCCCCCGAAAGTCTTAAAAGAGCCCCTAAAATTTGCATACAGTTCAATGCAAAACAAAATAAAGAGTGTTATTTTCATGCAAGCAAGCTTGAAAAGTAGTATTTTTTCCCTGATTCATAGTCTCAATGATCAATTGTGTTTCTAAAATCATTCTATGAAAAAGACTTATTAATGTTAAATATCGTACTGCAGATAAAAACAAAGATATGGGTAGTATTTAACTTCTTTGGGGCTTAATTGCTTACTAACAAGCATTTATGGGTTTTTTAGCAGTCGGGTAAAATAACCACCACTAAACCACTACCACTAAAGTTTTAAATAGTGTGATGCATTAAAGTGGACAAAGTTGATTTCTTATTTTTCTTGGTTATAGTGTCATTTCATTCATTTTCAATCATGCCATACAGTCATATTCAACTGAGGACTATTACTTTTCATGATGGCTCTTAATCTGTAATCGTATCAGGGCTGCTGACAGGGATTTTCCCCAGGTATTTCCCTAGGTATTTCCCTACTCACCGCGTAGTTTACAAACTCTATTTAGGCAGCATCAGAGCGTTGTATTTTGAAATTACATGGCCATAACAGCATGTTACGCATCAAGAATTTTCATTGTAATAAACATTCCAGGACTTCCCCTAAACTTCACGGCCGCCTGTAGAGCTACCGGCGGGCCTACCCCCTTTCCAGCATTTAGCTTTGTCATCGGCACTTTCCTGTTGAAGCTATGCTTAGTGCATGATTCATCCTGCCTGAATGGGTTTGGTTGCACACAAATCGAGAACATCTATTATCACTTCTAAAAAATCAGACAAAAGAGTGACAAGCCAGAATATTTTGATGCGCCAGACAGTAAAATTCTTGATTCATGAATTTTATATAGTTTGAACTTTGAAGTCGATGTATTTAAGGAAATACTGCATCATATATTATGCTTCTGCTTAGGGCCAAAACGATGTTAAGGTATAGGCCTTTTCTTTTACATCATCTATGCATCAAAATTTAGTGACAGTGTTGCCAGGCTTCCTTTTCGTATGGATCAAGCTCAATTTTTATGATTTTTGAGCTGCAATATTCAACTTTACATTGGTTATAACTAGCTAGTTTTCCTTTCTGAAGACTCAATCAACTCCCAGACCACTGATTTGATATTTTGTGTGAAAAACATTAATCGTTGATAGCCAGAAGTGTTGTATTTCTGTGTTGAATGATACCAGTTGAGGCCTTCTGGCTTTCAGCAGACAATATAGAATTACACTGTAGGTGAGTTTGTAAAAGCTTTAATTCATGAGTATCGTATTAATATTGACATTGCATTTTAAGTTTGAGAAGATTTGTTTTTGTTTTTTTGTTGTTTTTGCTGTGTTTCTGTGAAATTTTTTATAAATTTCAAATAGAGCCTATGGCTGTTCAATGGTAGCTACGACCATGAAAATCTCACAATATGTAGTTGTGATATATAATTTTCAAACGTGAATAGCTAATTGGTCGATTTTAGTCAATAAACATTGTTTTATAGCTTAATTACTATCTTGACCTTGAGAGGGAGCTATACAACATAAAGAGTTTATTATTTACAATTTCATAACTATAGACTCGATTTCAACCGCGACAACGATCACTGAATATTGTAGGATCGCATATGCTTCCAATATGTTCATTTGAACCAAATTCATAACCCCATACCAAAACTTTGTATTTAAAGGACACTGTAATCAAACTGCAATCACCTGAATTGGCTGGGTGCATGAGGACAAAGAACGGAGTAATTTCACCGCTCCTCTGATTCTGATTCATCATTACTCGCTCAGCCTGTCTAGATTGTGGTTTTAATTGTTCACACTTTTTAACCTTTATTGTTTGTTATGTCCACATTAAGCCAGTTTGCTGTTGGCAGGGCTTTCTCTTCTTTTTTTTTATTCCACAGATATTTTGCCTTGTGAATGTTTTTAATATGTTTTTTTTAATTTTTTAATTTAAGTACTATTTCTCACTCTTATACTGTTTTGAAAGTTATTGAGCTGTTATTCTCTAGAAAATTACATTTGTTATTGTTAAGTAAGGGGAAAGTGTATTATTTCTTCTTTGTACTCCGGTAGGAATAAGTATGAATTTTTTTTTTTTTTTTTAATTAGGTGGGGGGGGGGGGGGGGGGTATATAAGTTGCGACAAATCACCAAGCATCTTGCAAAGTTTGCTGAAACAGCAGACTCTCACCAAGAGCTATGTTGGCCAATTAAGTGGTTCCCTGCATCTTAAAATGACTAAATGATTACAAAACAGGCAATAAAAAGGAACAAACTAATAAATACCAACACAAAATAAAAGCAACACCCAAATTACGTCACAAGAGATGTAGGAATAATTTTAAAGATACAGTATGTCAAGATTATCAACCCCATTGTGATATATTCAATATCTTGTCATCTTGGAAGAGCTTTAGAAATTTATTTTTAATGATATAATCTTACGTTTAAAGAGGGCTTTTATTCTTTTGGCCAATAAATACTTCTGTTGTTACCTGTATGTTTTGAAGTACTAGTATCAGCTTTCTCTCATATTTTATTACTGGTATGCCCTGTCATACATATGTAGATCAATGAAATGATTTAAACTTGTTGCTACCTGGGAAATGGTACATTTTTGTGATTTGCAGGTTGATTAAATTGGAGGAAATATATGTACTGATTTTCATTTATAAATGAATTTATAAAAGAATTCTTTGAGTTGATTGACAGTCAGAATAGAGACCATGTCTACTATTTGAAGAGAGATTGATTTGAAATTTATCAGCATTGAAAACATTTCATGACTTTTGATTCAAGATTGTAGTTTTAACATGTAAATTGACTATATTTTAAAGTATTCAGTAAAAATATTCATGAATTTGTCAAAAGCTAAATCTGTAATACCATGATATTTACATCAATTGTCTAAAATATTAATAGGTGGTCAATAAGGATTTTATTAACTGGGTGTTTAACACATACAGGTGTACATGTAGTTTATAATACCCCTTTTGGCTCTGAAGAGACCCTCATTCATAAATAGTGCATTATGATGTCCAGTACATGTTTAATAGCCTAACTGGTCACTCCCAAAAACTCTTTAACTAAATTGAATGTCATGTAAGTTTTGCAAATTTAAAGTATACACTATCCACATGCGACAGTAACTGCCTTTTGTCCTTAAATTGCGTCTTCAAAGATATATTCTGTATACATTTTTGTTTGTTTTGTACTTCAGTTGTGACGACATCAAAACGAGAGTTCTACTTCCAGGCGGACAATCACAGAGACATGGAAGACTGGGTGAACAGAATCAACAATGCCAGCAAAATAACAGTGAGTGCATGGTGTTATAATTCAGGGGGGTGTTTCATCAAGACTAAGATTTGACTTTAAGTTGGACTTAACTATAGCGGGCCATTCATGCCACTGTTCGCTCTCACCATTTACTTGCATTGGTCTCTCATGGGACGTACAAATCATGGTCACAAATCTACCGAATTTACATTTTTTGATAATTTATTATTGAAGGAAAAAGTATCTAAAGATCATGGTGTTGAGAGCAAACAGTGGTATGAACGGACTGCCATAGTTAAGTCCAACTTAGAGTCGATCTTAGTCTTTGTGAAACACTCCCCTGGAGGGGTCGAGAAAGGGGGAGGGTCAAGGAAGAGGAGAGGATAACAAAGGGAGTTGGGAGGAGGAGGTAAGGGTGGTGGATTTTGCTGAAAATCACAATAGACTGTATGAACAAGATCATGTGGTGAGGGATGGGGGAGGGGTGGAGATACAAAAGGGGGTTAGGAAATGGGAGAGGAGTGGGGGGGGGGGGGTAAGGAAGTGTAGAGAAGATCAAGGAACGAAGAGGGGAGTGGAAAGGGAGGGGGTAAGGAAGAGGGATGCTGCAGATGATTGTAGAGACTTGGGAGACCAGATGAACAAAATCAGCAATGCCAACAAAATAAAAGAGTGTTGTGATAGAGGGTGACTAAGAGGGGGGGGGGGGGGGGGTGAAAGGGGTGATGTTGCTGATTGTTGCAGTGATTTGAAAACTGGATGATCAGGATGAATAATGCCGGCACAACATCAGAGTGTGCTGAAGTAATGCTGAGAGGAGGGTTTGATGAGGAGGGGGGGGGGGGGGGGGGGGGGGAGATGTGGAAGCAAAAGGATAAGAAAGAGAGAGAGGATAGGAAGGGGGATGTTACCAATAAACACAAAGACATGGAAGACTGGGTGAAGACGGGTAATAATAATGCTTGCAAACTAAAAGTGAGTTACACGGGGTAGGGGTGATGACTGGGATACAGTGAAGGGTGAAGAAATTGGGGGGGGGGGGGTCAAGAAGATTTTGATAGAGAAGATGGGATGTTACTTATGATCACAGAGACATAATAATAATAATAATAATAAAAAAGACGTTTATAATGTGCAACATATTCACCCAGAGGGTGCTCAAGGCACTTACAATGAGCTACATATAAAGTATACATCAATACAATTATGCTTAAATTACATTATACGTGGTGAAAAAGATGTTATTAGTTAAAGTTGGCCATTAGATAATTTTTCAGACTGGCCTTGAAATGATCTACTGATTTACAGTCCAGTGGTGTGTTTGGGAGACTGTGTGTAAGGATCGAGAGTCAGGAAGTGTAGAGAATATGACACAGTTACAGGGAAGGCAAGATGCTTTCTCAAATATTCACTACCACTCCAAGACATCCCTCTTCTTCCATCCCATCAGGTACCATCATCAGTAGTTCCAGGAGGCACCCTTCCTCTCGGGGACAAGAATGGGGGCGACGCGAGGGCGGTCAGCTACAAGACCGAGGTCGTCGGTGGAGTGGTCATCAGGACGCCGGTCCAGGTGAGTGGGTCAGAGCATGATGGTGTATGTGACTGCCTCCATTCCTAACCCTGCTTCTTTGACCCTACCAATAGACCATTCTTCACAATGGACCAGTATTCAAATGAATAAACATTTATCTAGCCACAAGCTTTTTACATTCACTTGTTATATACTAGTGCGTCCCAGAAAAAACAAAACCAAGAATTATTGATGTTTTATCATAACTTAATCACAATTATAATCAATATATGACACCTATTTGTAAAGCTTAGATCCTCCTCTTTCATTTGATGCAACTCACACGATGCATATTTCATGCATGAGTGATTAAAATCAATTTGAAGAAAGGGTACCAAAAAGTCATTTGGCGGACAGTATCTGAATTTCAAAGAGAAAATCACATTTCTAGAAAGTTCATTTTCTGCCCTTTCATATGACATCTCAATCAGGAAAAATGAGCTTGGAATATTCAAGGTTTTTTGTTTGAAGTAATGCTTGCTTTTCCATAATTTCATTTAACAAATTCCTTTTTGCCATAGCAATAAAAACAGAATTGACAAAAGACTGAACTCCGTTTCGTCAACAATCAGCCATGCATGAAGTCTTTCGTTGTTTTCTGGGAGGCACTGTATAAGTTATTGTATTTCAGTAGTGGTTACTAGACCAAGGCAGAAGCCAAAAAGCAACTGGGAGCAGAACATTAAGGTCTGGAGTGAAATGAAATGACACTCATTTACTGGAAGTGAAAACATCTCTTTTCGTTGCAGGGAATATCGATGAAGATCAAACTTGAACATGATTTTCAAAGGAAACATTGTATTTGAAGTGAATGTACACATAGCTTGCCGGTCTAAAAGTGAAACTGATTCGGTAGTTTTCCTTTTATGTAAACTTCAAGTCACCTAAAGTCAAAATTTGTATTCATGTGTACCGTATAAAGTATATTAATGTGTTCAGCATAATGGACCAGTCAAGAAAAAACAGAAAAGAGATTGCTTTTGTTAAAGGCTGAATTTGTGTGATAATTTATGAGTGATCATTCAGATTCCCACGACAAGTTTCAGATTACAGTCATCACAAAGTTCAAACAGTTTCAGATTTCAATTAGAACTCAACATTATGGAATACAATCATCAGTGAAGTCCAATACACTTCAAGCACATCATTCTTGTTGTTCTTGTCCTTAGTTTCATTATCGAAGATTCTTTGTTCACAGATTGCCATGATATACATTGTACATGAAGTGCTGCTTAGAACTGCACGAGTCCTCTTAGTGTCTTCAGCGGTCATTGGCCTAAACCGCGACACATACATCATCTGACGTACATGCTGTTTCCCATCATGCACCTGAATTTAATGTATTTCCTGTCGGATCCATTGGCCTCTTTCCTGGAAACTGCACTCTTATCACAATGATAGTCCTTGCTATAATTGATCACTGCTGTACAATTGCATTAGGTCCGTATAAAGGAGATCAAAAAAGGTTGGACGATAACCTCTGTTGCTCCAGTCGTGTCCTGTTACAGGTGTTCCTTGTCAGTTGGTCTCTCCTACTCTATGTGTAGGTGTTACAAACAAAGGAATTCTTTTGCCAACTTTTTGAACTTCTTCTCCCCTTGACTGTATGGACTTGCTTCTTACTGTACATGCTGTAGATTGGAGGGTATTTTAATAATCATTGTGTCTTTATGATGACAGTTCAATTTTGTTGTGGACATTCTTGCTTCAGTCAATGAATTCAAATGCATTTTAATGTTTGTATGCATAAAGAGGTTCCTCTAAGTTTTTGTTCTTTAAAGGTACTATGTCCCTTTTGCAGCCAACCTCAAATTCTGTAGAACTTTGCAGGAATTATGAATATGTCATGTATGTCCTATCTGTGAAATTTAAACGTTAGCAGTGCCCTCATATTCAAATTATGCAAGGAAACCCGTTTACTTGCTAGACTTCACTGTCAGACACTATTGAGTGACTGACTGGCTTTTTTCTTCTTTGGTAATAACATACATGAAAACAAGTTGTAAAGGGTAGATGAGCATTTGTCTACATCAATAACCCACTTCTTGTGATGGCCAAGATTAAACTGATTGAATCTTTGCGCAGCATAAAACGTATGACCATTCGGTACAATTGTCTGAAAATCAAGACTATTACTTTTGGGCTCTATAGCCCTAAAGTCAATTTGACAACTAATAGTCGTTATTTTCCCACTTGAAGACATTTTTAAGCCCCAATTTTTTTAGGGAAGTTCTAAATTAGTATTATCTTTCAAATGCAGTTGGAATTTAACTTTTTCATTTTTTTGGCCTGCAAATGGGACATAGTACCTTTAAAGGAAAAAAAAACCCTGAAAAGTATAAAGAATTTTTTTTACACAGAGCATCAACATTGTTGCACATGGTTCAAGATCAGATAGACAGAAATATCTGATACCCCCTCTTAATTTCCTTAGTGCTTAACTTTTCATACATTTTCTTCAATTCACTTGGCAGGTAGGATTTTTGTAGTTTTTAACTTTCACTGGCAATTTTGCTGGATCCTTGAAGAAAGTTATCTTTCACCTTTGAAATAACTTTGAGAGAACCTATTAACAGTATTCACTGTCTTCTTGGCTATAAAGACAAGTTTGCATCTTGCCTGGGAGTAATGGAAACTCATATTGATTGGAACAAACTGACCAGAGAATGTTATTGAAAAATGATCTACCCAGTATGTGGTTTAGTTAGGGAGGACCTTTGAAGTTCAACATATCACACCGATTCTAAGTAAGCTCTAATTGATGATGAGAGTTCAATTTTGCCCAATGTGGAAAACGCTTTAGAATAAACATGGAACAGTGGTATATAAATTTGGTTGCATAAAACTTACTAACAGATGCAAAATACAAATAAGCATTTGATTTGAGTATTTGCCTGTCCTCATAATCCTTCAGTTGCAATTAGCGGGTTATTTGGTCGAGATAATCATCCCAATATATCTTGGGTTTGTTTGCAAAATATCCTGCTATTTGTCCGGTGCGTCCTCACCAGCCCGAAGACTCGCACTATGCGCTAACGCTGATCAAAATATCTCGAGCTCGAGGCCAAGTCTCGAGCTGATGAAGTTGGATTTGTAACTTCGGGCTAATTTTTCAAATCAGAAATAGCGGGCTATTTGGCAATCTCGAGCTAATGAAGACATACCTAGTGACAAAATATGTTTACAGTTTACATTCTGGAAACAAGCACGGACTTCCAAATATTGAATTGAACTTGCAGACTGACTGGGTCGATCGCACATGGCTCCAAGTATTTTGATGTGCTCCAAGTACATATGATCGTGTGGGAAAGCAATTAGTGAGTCATTCCTGTACAAAGTCCATCAATATTTCAAAACATTGTCTGTTTCTTATTAAGGATTGCCCGTTGACCCTAATCAACTTGAACACCAGACAAGTTGAATTGTGGGGAAAATAGACGGTATGCAAAATTGCAAGCTGTAGATTGATTACTGAGAAGAGTAAAATTGTTTTGTTTCACTCTGTTCAATTTTTTTTTACTTTCTGTGACAAGATATAATCCCATCACAACTAGCAAAACTTATCACAATTTGTAGAAGTCTTCCTGGAAATTACAGTTGTTTACAACATGTGAAAGTTTTTTATCACACAGTAGTAGGTGTTTTATTGTTTATGCATTGTTCCCCCAAACATGGGACCTCCCCCTCTCCCCCCCCCCCCCAACCTCCCGTATTAAACAAAAAATTGTGTGTGAGGCTAATTTAATCAAATCACAGCTGACACAATGTTCTCTGTAGGTTTCCATGGTGATTGAGTATTCACAAATTGAGGCTTTCGGTATTGCCATAGCCTTACTGAAAAGGCTGCTTTCGTCAAGAGAACTTGCTCATGGGGCATCTAGAGGAATTGAGGAAGAAGTATAAGGGAAAGAAAAGAAGACATGATAACGGAATGGAATTTTATTAAACACTTACACAAGACAATTTTTCGTTTTCATTTTCTGTGATTTCGGTATACACCAAAATGTGACAAAATTATGAATGATTGCAGTTTGCAGAGTTTCTGGCTTTATAAATGGCTGTAGCGGCTGTCATCATTCATGCAAAGTTCCATGCCACAAAAGATTAGCTTTTTCTAGTTTTCTGTATGTTGTGTTCTCCCATAATCACTTCCCCCCCCCCCCCCCACCTCACCGCTATGAATTTAGCACATGACTAATCGGACAGACGTGGGGAAATCAGCCGGTTGCTAGGTGATGCGGTGGGTTCTGTTTAACAAGATTTGTGCGTATATCCTGTATTGCGCTGCTTTAACTTGAGATCAGGAACAAAGAAATACATCATCTCGAGCTTGGAGCCGTTAAAGCAGGCCTTCTCAACTAGTTTATTAGAAGCGCCAAAACAAAAATGAATTGAGGTTGAAGTGCCAACCTGTATGTTTGGTGACTGTGTTACGAGGGAGCGTAGAGACCGAGCCGATACCGGGTGGGGTCCAGGGGGCGAAGCCCCCGGAAGCTAGTGGATTTTAGGGCTTTTTTGAGGCCCAGATGTGGCATTTTTAACACCTTTTTGTTCCATAAAACATCAATCATAATTTCATATTGATGTGAAATAATTAGTACAATTCCTGGCTAAAATCTACACTGGAAGTTAATTTATATGTAGTTATTTTGGTGCAATAAACACGGAAAATGTCAAAATGAAGTGAAAATCAAACAAACAAAATGGCTTGCTTACATTTTGGGCTCAATTTCGACTGCGACTTTTTGATTTTTCTGAGTTTTTTTTATTTTAAAATATAATTTTTTAATGTTGTTCTTTCTTTAATTTTTAATTTTTAATTTTTATTATTTTTTTGGAACAGCCGCGCGCCACTTTGACTGACCGCAAGCGCCACGAGTGGCGCGCGCGCCGCCAGTTGAGAAGGCCTGCGTTAAAGGTACTCTCAAACATTTCATAGCGATATGAAATTTGTGGGATTCCGAGATGCTTTGATAAAAAAACGGGAGAATTTCAAGCGAAATGATTGATGATTTTTTTTTCAGATGACAAATCTACCTCTTCTGTGGTTGTCGTTTTTGTTGTTGTTGTTGTTTTATTCAAGTGAATTTATGAAATCCATAAAGAACAAAAAAGTTGTGATCATACATTCTCTTCAATGTTTTAGATGAGGTTTGTTTTCCCTGCCATATACTAACATTTTGGAAGTTTGGACATATTTTGCATCGTTTCCCAAAATTAAGTTTAACAGTACTTTCAGTTTATTATTACCCTGTCCTGCAAGACTTGTTTTATCTGGTAAGGATTTTTCCTCTATTTTATAATACTAAATAGATGTTTTTTTGCACTCTCGGTTCAGTTGATGCATTCAGAGATGCTCTAACACATGGATAAAGCCTATACTGAGAACATTTGTCCATCATTGTACATTTCCCAATATTAATCAGTTAATTATTCATATCCAGGAGAATTCATGTATGTTTCCTGAGATATTTGGTATCAGGTACCAAATAGCATACAAAAACTGGGACCTAGTATTAAAGGAGTCAAAATCTTAATTAATTACATTACCTTTTTTGAGGCACTCTTGTAGAATAGTCATACATTTTTGATAAAGTAGAAGAATTGGACACTAACATTACATTATCATTGAACGTTTGCTTGTTAAAGTCCCTGTCGGAAGTCCAAAATGAAATAGATCAATTATATATCAAAGGAAAGCTTACAGGCCATAGATTACAATAATACCAATTATATGCTACTTTGGTGCGTGTCAGACGAGAAACGGCTCTCTAAAAACTTGAAATCTAAAACTTTGAAAAATCGGGAATTGTCGACCTAAAAACTAGCTATCCAATTGATGGCATCATCTTATGTGGAGTATTCATAATCATATTCACAATGACTTTGCATTAATTATGCACAGCTCATCGTTTCAGCTATATAGGCGAGCCGATCGGTTGCACGTGTTATGTTGTCACTGTAACTGCGGCAATTTTGACCCCTGTTAATCTGTAATTTGGAGAGGTGCGGAAGATACGGTTTCATTTCGCTTTTGTGCAATACTGAAAGGGAAAATATTTTGAATTCCTTTATACCTGTATTCTATGTTCATTCAGCTTTCCATTGATGAAAAGTTGTATTTTCATCGATTGGGGCTTTAAGATAGGATGTCATTCAACTTGTCAGGTATCTTTGACAGGTTCATTAGTTATTACCAGGAAATTCTTGGTATGTAATTTACATATATGTGTAATGAACGAACTACGAGAAATCTACAATGAAGTAAATCCTTGAGCAATTTTGTAAACAAAGAGGGGTGCATAATTTCCAATGGATATTTCTTTCCAGAAAGAAATGACAGTACTACTAACTGGTGCAGCTTATTAAAAAAACAATCAATATTTTCATTACTAGTGTACTGCTGATACAGCCATTAAAACACTTATGGGGGCACGATGTTGCAAGTTCTATGTACCAAAAAACTTTATTGATTTGATGATAACTAAATTACTTGTATAAAGGCATTAGTAAGCACTTCAATTGCTTTTAAAATGTTAGGTCGTTGAACATATTCACTTTTATATCACTTTTTATTTCTCCATCTCTCGGTTTCATACCCATTCTCCCCAGCAAAGCTTAAGTAGGACGCAGGTCGTTAATGTTCGGCAGACCTCATTTTGGTGGAAGTTTCATTTTCCATGGCGATTCTACTTTGAATTCCGCAAGGTCGTCAGCCCGTGTCACATGGCGGTCGGAGCCAATGGCCGCAAGAATAAGAAGAACGACAAGCAGAAGGAGAAAATGCAGAATGTAATTTTTGAATTTAAAAAAAAGAAGAAATAATCTGGGATTGGAATGCCAGTCATGTTGTATCCCTCTAACAGTTAGAGAAAGTATTGTAAGATATATATTGCAAAGTATTAGACATACCTGTCTATAAAGGCCATCAAAGAGATGGATGCAAAGTGACTATTGTGTACAGGTTTTACCTGTATCGAGTCTAAAGATAGGCTCTTGTAGGTAGGAGGGTGTTAGGTAGAAGTTACCGTGACACTATGACTTTCAATAAGTACGATTCTTAGAAGTCAACTTAAAGCCCCTCTAAAGTGTTGGGAGTCTCAAATATTTGATAGCAAAATTTCACTTGAATTGTATACAGATGTGAAAGAAGAAACACATTTGTTTAAAAATTCCTTGCAGATGTTTGTGTTACATGACATCCTCTTTTACATCATTATCTAGAATTTAAGTGAAAGTTTGCCATCAAATTATTGAGGCTCCGAGCACTTTAGAGGGGCTTTAAGTTGGCTTCTGAGAATTGTACTTACCGGTATTGAAAGTAATAGTGATTTTTTCCATTTAGTAGTTTACGGCAATCAGATCAATAATTTCAGAAGCATGAGGTCTTTGAACATCTTTAGGAAACAAGAAAAGTGATAGTCATGCAGTCATTCACACTAGATTAAAACTGAACTCATCAAAATAGTTATTGTAGGATCCATTTAAATGGTAACAAAATAATGCATTGATGCAAATCAGAACAAATAAACTTCACAGTGCCTGAAATCATGGGATTCTTTTGGGAAGGTATTCAATAAGAGATACATTGAATAAGATGACTGAGATTCACATGAAATGAATTCTAAGCCTAAAACAGATAGCTGTAAACACAACTGTAAAATTTGGGGAAATTGTTTATCATTATTTGTATGGACTTTCCCGCTAAGCTAGTGCTAGAGGGGTGTCACATGACTGGCTTTCCATCTCCGTTCATTGAAGATCATTTGAGACCTTGATTCTGCATCTTGTGCATCTTGACATGGCCGTTGCTCCTGCCTAACAGATACAAATGATTAAAGGCTGAAAATAAAATATGCTATAATTATTAACTGAATGATTTTATTATATTTTTTCCTCTGTACTTTTCTTCATCCTTTTTCGTATAACTTCTTTTGGTATTGACATTTTTATATAAATTAATTAATTCTGATAAGACCTCATCTGAAATTTTTCATTAATTTCTTTGGCCTTGACTTATTAACTCCAGAATTTAAATTGTTTATATTTCCCTTGATTTTGAATGACTAAATTGAAAATAACACTTTAATTAATAAAGTGTCTATGAAAAGACAGAATTAAAGCAAGTTCTCAGTTGATGCAAGTTGTACATGCACATGAATAAAGGGTATTTGGTAGGGTATTTGAACTATAGAAGGACCTAGGATCTAATAAAAAAAGCTGATGTGGTTGTACCCTTTGGTGAATCTTTAATACCCTGTTAACATGTTCCTAGGTTAGGGCGTAAATCCATTGGTTCCCTTTCTGGGCCCTACTTTACAACCTGAATGGAACACCGTATATGCGGTAGTATACCGTTCACTGTGTATTTTGAATTTTGACAACCCCCTTCCACCCACCTACAACACATTTGATATATTTGTAATCCAGAGTAAGTCCAAAAAGCTTTCAGTTGAAGTTTAGTAAGATAATTATATCAATCAATGATTCACGAAAGTGCTCATTAATCACAATGCAACATTCCTTAAGTTGACAAAATAGCCAGATTTTTCAAGAACCTACAATCTATCTCCATCTGAAACTAAAAACCACACATGAATCAATAAAAAGTCCACATTTAAGTATGGTACTTGTAGTTTAAAAAAAGCATTAACTAGGTGATTAATAATTGATTCTTGAGATTATTGTCTTTTTGGAGCCAGAAGGGCGCTAAAGCTAATCTTGAGCTCTGGTATGGGAATCGTATTTTGAAAGAAAATTGCTATGTTTTATTCTGGATTGTTTATCCTGCGGTAGATTAGTTTTTTGAACCAGCGAAATAAAAACATACACACAAAAACTTACTGGGCATCAATTTCAATAAAAAGCACAACTCCCATTTGCACATATAGTGACCTGTGTAGGCTGTGATTTTAAGTACATGGTGTCGGACATACTTACCTTGAGTTCCTTTTGTTTCTATGCTCTTTTCTCAGTAACTATACATTTTCTACCAAAATTGTTTAGCACACGTCCTTATTTGTAATCTTGAACATTCAGTATAAGTTTTGTTGGATTCTGTGAGAAATTATTTCCTATATTTATCAGAACTCAAGATTATTTGTAACTGTCCCTCAAGAAGAGTTCTGTATGTTAACTCTCAACTGGTAACTCTTTTGCAAAGAGTTTGTGCCCTTCTGACACTGAACAGACGATGTTATACTGTATGTATTGTCAGAGTCAAGTGATCTAATTGTTTGTAGATGGTCAGCTGTGTGTGTATTGGGAGCCTCAGGATAGACAGACAGTTGCGTCAAACAAATGCTGCATAATTCTTGAAGGACATTTCCTTTATCATAGAAGGGCAGTTGAATTAATGTAGTTGCGTCCTTGTACATCCTGCTGGTGACGGAAGTTGTTGCAAGTCTGTGAAGGAAAGAAGTTTCCCCTGTGTCAATGTCCACTCTGGTCTGTGTTGCCAATTGATCCACCCGGCCGCCCACGCTGTTTAGAGATTTGTAAGATTGATAGTCGTGTGTGCTGGACCTTCTCTGACAACTGACATCCGACATGATTTGCTGTTGTTGAGTTTGGATTTTCTTGGATTTTTCTGTCATTGTGCCCCCAGTTGGATAGTTTTGGGAAAAGCGTCTACTCTTGAGGATTTCCAAAAGATTTTCAAGGTGATTCTTTCAACTGTTTCCTTGAGGATATACTAGCAAGAATAGAGTCCCAGGAGATTCAAGAACATTTTGGCTGCTCCTTCAGATATGCCTGTATTGACAGATGGCAGGAAAGTGCAAAGGATTCATTGAGATAGAAGATTACCGATGCTGTACTATTTCCTTCGATACATGCACATTGTGTTTTAGTTTGTTTTGGTAAGCTGCAGGTTCTGAATATAAATGTGATATAATGTTTAAAGGGTTTTCCCCCTAATATTTTCTGTTTGAGAGCTTGATGGGTGTTAACTTTATGTGTTAATTAATGCTACTCTGGTTTCAAAACAATATAAGTGCAGCCTAGAAAGTTTTCAAATCAAGAATCGTATTTTGAAATATGATTTGTTGCTGTGTGCCTGACAAAAAGGCATGATCACATGACTCGGTCACATTCAATTTTTATTTTAGAGGTATTTGAAGGAGAGGATTAAGGAGTGATAAAGAGATATCACTTTTGTAAATTTCATAAAGCGTGTTGTGTATTAAATCCGAAGAATTTGTGTGCAAGAAAATCACATATTTTGTGAATGGTTCACATTCACAAATGTTTCATGACGTGAAAAAAACTGTAATAATAGAAAGAAAAAAAATTTTCCATTTGCAAATTAAGGCTTCTTGCCGTGGAAATAGCCATTTTTAACAATTCGCTATTTTCTGGTTTTGCAGTAGTCAAACAAAAATTGAATTTCAAAATGGCTATTTCTAGAATTGTACTGTGCTTCAGCTAATTGAGCTGCATTCACTTGCTTGTTAAATATGAGGCCTGCAATGATGTACTAGACTATAGAGCCATGTGAACTTAATTATAACAATGTCCTGTGGTAATAATGTTAGGAAATTCTTTAATTGCTTCTATTATTAGTAGATCATTGGACGCTGTCTGCGAGCCATCAGAAGGAACACTCCCCTTTTTTCTTTATGAAAGAAACTATGGAGTGTAGAATTGTCCATGTAGGAATACTGCCTGGTAGTTTAATTTTTTTAAGAATTTTAAATTTGATGACAATAACATTTTTTCAGGACTACCATATGCCTCCCGTCTTCCTCCAATTTCCTTTTCCCCTAAAAATACCACCACCAAAAATAATCATTGTCATTGTGGTGGAGTACATGTAGTTGAAGTGCATTTCATATCTCTAATCTGTTTGGTTTCATATTTCCATTGCATTGAGTGTTTTTTCATTAATTCCTTTCATGCCCCCTTAGAGGGTTCTATTTTGAAATAAGACAAAGAATTCAAAGAATTCAATGCGTGCATGCAATGTGCAAAACCAGTTGGGGTATCTTCTGTCAGTGCAGGCATAGAGGATACAGAAGTGTCTACGAGAAGCCTGCGGGTCATTCGCGAAAGCAATGACTCACAAACATGGCTGTGGGCCTCTGATTCGCAAAATATATCTGTATTTTTAGCTATTAATTTTGGCTTATACAGTAGCATACCCCAAAGCTTTCAAGTATGCATTATCCTTGCTATTAAAAGCTAATGTAAGATACCGTAAATCTCCGTGTATAAGGCCTACCTTTTTTTTTTAAGTTTTGATTTATGCCCCTCCACCCGGCGCTATGCCTGGCAATGTCTCCCAGCTCAGTAATCTGTGTGTTGACTCACCACTCGGAAACTACAACAACACTCAAATTTGTCTGTCATCTTGGTTTGAAAGTAATCTTTCTAATAGATCTCAATATGTAGTTTATAATAATAATTCCTCAAATTTTCTTCTATTACACATGGCGTACCACAAGGTTCTATCCTAGGTACTCTACTGTTTTTAATTTACATTAATGATCTTACACATTCTTCTAAAAATGACATTGTTACTATTATTTGTGACAAGTTCACAAGCACAAATCGGCGCCTTCAACTGCACCTCAATGTTAAATGAAAGTCCTTCCCCGCGTGGGTTTTCGGCAACAAAACAACAACAAAAAACAACAACAAAAAACTTTTTTTTTTCCAAAAAAAAAAAAAAAAAAAAAATTGGGGTGCGCCTTATACACAGGTGCGTCTTAAACATAGAGATTTACGGTATGTGAGAGAAGCATCATGTTTACTTTACCAGTTTTAACTGTATTGATGTAGATCAAGTCCTAATTTTATAAGAGTCCTAATTTCAGATGATTATTATTTCTAACTTTTTCATGCGTCCAGTGGGATGAAAAGAATATCATCAAGAATCATTTGGAATCTTTAGTCAAGGTAAGAATGGCCTTGGTGACATGGAGTGGTAGTTCAAGAGAGAAAATACCCGCATCAACCCGCATCAGCCCGCATCAGCCCGCAACATTTCGCATCAGTGCGCATCAGCCTGGGCTTGTCCGTATTGATCCAGGTGCCTAGAGCAAGACCAGGCAGGCGTTACACAAAACTTGTCATCAGTGACAAATGACAGTTTTTGTTAAAGCTACTGAAATCCTTGCTTGTGATTGGTTAATCAGCAGATTTGTCACTGATTTTTGTCATTTGTCATTGAAAAAAAAAAAGGCTTTGTGAAACGGGCCCCAGGACCTGGTATGTATTTTGTAGACTAGATGCGCTCTCTTTATGGGCATGCCACCTTTAACCAGATCTGAGACATCCCAATAGACTGACAACCCACAAGACCAAAAAAGTTATCTTTGTGAACCCTCATAACTTAAGTTTTTCGGGGGGACCACAACATCAAGATATTGGTTCTGTGGGCCATTGGTCCAGTGAACCCTTTGATAGCTTTTCAGAAGGCCTGTCCATTTTGTAGACTGTTGGTATTGTTGGCCTGAGGTCTCATGGGCTGTTGGTCTTGACACGAATCACATACTTGAAATTTACATGAATGAATTACCATTCATCAAATTGTGTAGGTGCCTCTTCAAAAAACAGTACTTAATATGACTCCATCAAATTATGAAGTTTTGAACTTAAGGTATACATGTGTGTTTAGTAATAACTACACATTCACCAAAGCATTTTGAAAAGAAGCAAAATCAAGTAATACTTCAAGTTGGGGATTGAATAAAAGGAAAATAAATAAATAAAAGGAAATGTAAAATGAACTCTGCCCGCGACAATGTGAGGAAAATGCCACAGCCACCAACTGTTTTTTTTTCTCTATGTATGAACACCAACTCATGTGAACACCAACATTTTGATTCCACTTTATCGTCATGTGCATCTTGTTCTCTCTCTTTCTCTCTCTCTCTCTCTCTATATCTCTCCCTCTCTCTCTATATCTCTCCCTATCTCTTTTCTTTCCCTCTTTTTTTCTTTCTCTCCCTCTCTCTCTATCTCTCTCTCTCTTTCTCTCTCTCTCTCCCTTTCTCACATTCTCCCTTTCTCACATTCAAGTGGTTTTACATCCAAATCATGTTAAGTTTCCACCATTGTGGTTTAGTTTTGGTTATTTATTTATTTTGAAATTTGTTGTGTCTGTCAGAAAAGAAGTAATACATGCATTAACAAAATTGTTTGGTATTTTGTTGTTTTGCATGTGCTTGTTACAGCATGGGCATTGTGTTTGTCAAGAACAGATATGGGATTTCTATTAGGAAATAAACTGGTCAGCTAACATGTTGATGAAACCTGGAAACCATTTTAGAAGAAGAAAAGAACCGCCCGTGAAAATCATAAAAACAGCTACTTTTAAAAACAAAATATAATAATAATAATAATAGTGAACATTTATAATGCACAATGTCTGTCAATAATGACACTCCTGGCGCAGTTGTGTGGAAATTGTATAATTGTAGGCATACGACCATCAAGTAATTCAAGAAAGAAAGTTAAATACACATAAGTTAAAGTTTAACATACTTCAGGACATAATTTGCAATAATAGAATAATACAATACAAAGCATATTACAGTAATAAAAGTTATTTAAGGGTACCGGTAGTACAATGTAAGACATAATTAACAAACTAATATGTTCAGAACGGAAATGTTTTTAACAGAGACTTGAACTGTGAGTAGGAGTTCTCATTTCGGAGGTGAGGAGGGAGTGAGTTCCACAGTTCAGGGCAAGAACTTGAAATATAATACAGTTCTCATCAAAAAGAGTATAGAACCTTAGTAACTTTTTCATTGAAAAAAGTTGTTCATATATTGTGGGTGCTTTCCTGTTGTATATGATGTAAATTGATATGTTTAATTTTCATGTATTCAAATTGTTTTTGATTTTGTAATCAGTAAATAAATAAATTTGAATTTCTCAGCCTGTTGAAAAACCCCATCTGGTCCCCCTCCCCCCCCCCCCTGACCTTTCTAACAGGTTGAAAAATCCCTAAGTTCTCACAATTCCAGGTACCAAGCATAACATGACCAAAACTAGATTTTTTTCTGGGAGAAGAAAAGAAAAAATGTATACCTAGATTTATTTCCACAGCAACCAAATCCCTTATGACGCAGATTTCAGTTTCTTTCATACAAGAAGATGAGTCATGTGCTGCGGTTGTCGTCCAAAAACTTTACGAGCGCTGGCAATAAAACCAAACCAATGATTTCAATTGGTGTAGTAAGATATTTTGGGCGTACCCCCCAACACTAGTTCCGTTAAAATTCATAAGAACAAACATTTCTTTGTCATTCAGGGCCTGCCATTTTTACTATATATGGTGTTGGGACATGCACTTGGGGGCAGTTCAACTTTCGGTAAACTTTCGGTAAACTCCCGTTAGGACTGACTTCTGTAGAATGTGATCAAGATTATGAGATACATCACAAATATTGGACCGACTGCCAAAAGTGCACATTCTTAATTTATTTATCCAAACGAATTTGGCATAGTTTATGTACTTGATACGTATGCAGTAAACTACATAATTATACAGTTCATGACAAAGTTTCAAATGGACAAATGGAACTTTCCTCTCATTTTCTTTTTCAATTTTTTTGGGATAGAAATACAACCTTACAGTGGTTTAAGTTGTAATTCTTGATTTCACTATATACTGATTTGTTATAGAATCTTACATATGAATGTGGGCATTCATTACTTGATTTTAATATAAATATGAATACCGGTACCTCTTTTTTTTCCAGTTCAATTACCTTAGTGCATTTTGCAAATCATGGATGGGGGCCGGTTAAAAATCTTCTTTTTGTTTTATTATTTGCTCTTCTTTATAACAATCAGATAAGTCCATTATTTTCTCATCAGTTTTGTTTTTATTACTTTAAATTAGAATGGAATTACTTTTCTCCCTGTTTCTCCAATTTTTTTATTTTCTTCTTGCATGAATTAAAACGTGGGTACTTGTTGATCTTGCCTTTGTGCATGCATGCATCTTTTTGGGTGAAAAATATACATGTTACATTTTCTAAAATTTGTTGTTCTTCTTCTTTTGCAAGATGCAATTACAAAGAAATTTGGAGAAAAAAGAAATCACTTCATTGTTGACAATATTTTGTGAGCTCACGTATATATATATTCATAGGTGAGGTATTCTGTTTGGAAGTCATACAATCACATAGAACAACATGCAATATATATGTACATATGTGAATAACTTTCTCATTCTTAATGACCTTTGACCTTGACAGCCAGGAGCTCAACTCAGTGGTGAGAGCGAAAGCGACGAGGAGGTCAACGTCTACACGCGGGAAGCACCGTCGTCAGACAGTTCACCCAAGCACGCCGCCGGCTCGATGGACAAGACAGCGGCGCGACTCTTTCCCGGAAGGAATATCATCGAGTCCGGATGGTGTGTGAAGCAAGGCGCAGTGGTAAGGAGGCAGGAGTATTCAGTGTAGATTGAATGGGACTATCAGGGCTCATTCACACCCTGTAAAGTTAATTTTTTGGTTTTAAGCTGGGATGATGTGTCAAGAAAGGCGCAGTGGTAAGGAGGCGGGAGTATTAAGTTTAGATTGAATGGGATTATCAGGGCTCATTCACACCTTGTAAAATTAATTCTTTTGTTTTGAGCTGGGATGTTTTGTGAGCAAGGCTCAGTGAAAAGGAGGCAGGAAAGCTAGGTTATGGTCGCATGGGATTCTCACAGGCTAATTCACACTTTAATGTAATCCTGTGAGGTGAAAATCACATGGTATGCAAAACAAGGTATACCAGGACCCTGTTTCATTAAAACTGAATATCAATAACAAGTAACAATAACTGTTATAAGCTACTGAAATCATCGTGGCATTTGATTGGCTGAGAGAAAATTGGTTGTAGAAATTTAGCATTTGGGCCATTCCATGGGAAGGTGGACATGACACTAAAATTTCAAGTTCATCAAATTGCTAAGAAATTATTCATTATGATTTACACACATGTTGAAGTTATAGAAACAAAAAGAATTACATCAATTGATGAAATATTTTCTGAGATACAGCAACAAACATGGGAAAGATTCTTAGTCGTCCAAACTGCTAAAATTTACATAGTCTAGAGGGTCTACTTAACTAAAATTATATTTTTTTAATGGAAAAATATTGTTAAGACTTCTATTAATTTGATTTATACTTAGACATATTAGGTCTACTTCAGTCCCTCTAGAGGAGGAAATTTCTACACCACCACCCAAAAATGTTTCACCATCACACACAAAATATGCACTTGAGCCAAGTAACGCGAGTTACCAAAAATATGATTATTTTTCATTCTGAAAAAATCAGTAGAGCTAATTTGTTGGCAATCATAATTTTCTAAATTCATTACCCCCTAATCCTGTAAGCAAGATGTTTGCTCAAATAAACATTGTTATTATCTTTTAAAATGCCAACGAAAAGTGTAACGCGAGTTACCGTGTAACGCGAGTTACCACAATGTAACGCGAGTTACCAGCTAAAAACCTAAGTTCCCACCAGTATGAGCAGCTCTTGACCTGTACTTGGGCTAAGGTGTGGTGAACATAATGAGATGTAGTGTTATGCAGACCATGATGCACTGTTTAAGCATAAGAGGGCAGCCTAAATGAGATCAATTAATTAATGGATGGTGTGGAAGGCAGATGAGGAAGGGCGAATGATGAAAGTCGAGGAGAATGGTACAACTGAGAAGCTCCTAGATCACATCAAGAAAATTCTGCCCCACTTTCTGGAGCACTGCTTCTTCAAAAGAGAACAGCTAGGCAGCATCATGTAATGCCCCAAAAGTGAAGGCCATGTCTGAAGATCAAGATAATGAAGTTGCTCTCCTGCAGGTAGACTTTTCAGAGAACTACACATGTGTTCACCAAGATGAAATTCAGTCAGCCCATTGGCGTCAACGGCAGGTGAGCCTTTTCACTGCAGCCATCTGGCACAAAGGTTTGATGCAGTCTCACGTTGTCGCCTCAGACAATCTGACCCACTCCAAAGAAACAATCATGGCATACATGGACACCCTGCTTGATTGATCACTTGCCTCATGGAGTCAAACTTGTGTATGTCTGGTCTGATGGTCCGGCAACACAATTCAAGAACAGATTCATAGCAGCAGCCATTGATGCCTTACAGAAGAAGCACAACGTACAAGTTCAATGGAATTTCTTCTGTACGTCACATGGGAAAGGGCCAGTGGATGGCATTGGGGGCTCAGTGAAGCGCCATGTGTGGAAGAAGGTGTCCACACGCAAGTCAATCGTCACGGATGCAGCAAACTTTACCTGTGCATGTGCTGATATGTCTGGTGTGGCCGTCCGCAAGTTAACAGATGATGAGATACAGGAGCGAAACCAGATGCTCGACTTAAAATCTGTGTTCGACAGTGCAAGTCCAATAAATGGAATCAGCCGCATGCACTTCATGAAGCATGTTAACAATAAAGTTGTCTGCTATCTTCTCTCAACTGATAACCAGTCTTCCAATGATGAGATACCTACAAATGGTGATGCGGCCATACACGTAGGAGATTGGTATGCTGTTGACTATGATGGCATTTTATACCCTGGTGAGGTGGTAGGTGTTGGTGCCAAGGATGATTACAGGGTATCTGTAATGAAGCCAGCTGGGCAAAACTGGAAGTGGCCGACACCCAGGGATATGATCTACTACCCTAAGAAGAACATGTTTCTAAAGATAGAAAAACCAGAAATTGCAAATAACAGGAGCCACTACAGATTCACAGCAAAGTTTTAGGACATTGCATTTCATTTAATTTCATTGATTTTTTTATTATGTCCATAAAGGACAATTGTTTATATTATTTACATTCATAATCTTACTTTACAATAATATTCCAAATACAAAACATAATAGACATTACTACAAAACAGTCAATTGTATGTTAGAATAAGGATTCAAATTCCTCCAGAGTGTGTGATTGTTTTAAAAATTGTATTCAATCTCTTCACTGTCATTTTAAAGAACAAATTACCAAAAAAAGTTGTTTATGAATGTTACAATGCTTTACAAAAGTTGTTGTTTTTTACATTTGTATTTGAATAATTAATGTGTGAAATACAATTTCTATACAAAAAAAAAGTTAATTTGAAAAGGAGGATTACTTGTTTGCACTCTTTACCATGTACATGTACATGAACTTTAATTTGTGTTTTGCAAACTTGTTAACAGTGTTCACTTTTAATTGAATAACCAAAGAGTTGAAAATTGCATACCTCTACATTGTACATCTTCTGTAAGAGTTGTTGGATACTATACTGTCCTTACTTTATATCGTTTTTGATAACAACATAAGGCAAATCTTAACTATCAAGTACAGTGTGATTCTGGACTTTGTTCATTATGTTATAAAAATGTGTATTTGTTCAAAGTTAAACATTTTTCAATGAAAATTACAATGTAAATCATCAGGGTTTTTTAAAGTTATGTAAGTTTCAATGACACTTGGATTTTTGGGAGTGAAGCTTGCAATTTAAATGTTTGAGGTTTATGAATAAAATTATTATTCTTGATGTCTTTATTTTACTACATACAATAGTGTGCATCTGTAAAAACACTTAAATCAAGATGCAGTGGCAACAGAATAGTTGTATCCCATTAATGTGTGTCAGGCCATTTGAATGGACATAATGTAACGCGAGTTACCGTAACGCGAGTTACCAATATATATGATTCCTACACTTTACCTGTTCATTGTTTCTTAATTTTTATATTGTAAAGTTATGAGTCATAACCTACTATCAAGTCAAGGTAGGAAAGGTTTTACAAAGATTGGCTAGTATGAGGAGACTTTGCCAAAAGATGCTCTTACAGGATTGACCATGTCCTTTTTTTGTAACGCGAGTTACCGAAATTAAACGATTCAAGAATCTCAATATATTTGTCCTTTGTTTTTCTTATTTGGTTCATTTAGTTCTTCTATGTCTACCCTACCCATGTTGAAAAAAGCAACTTGTAAATCCTAGCAATTACAAAGATATAGGCATATTATCCTGTTAATGTACCCGTTATGTGTAACGCGAGTTACCATGGAATGGCCCATTTGTTATTGATAACAAGTTTTATGAAACAGGACCCAGATTGATACGATTCATATGTTCTCCTCAAAAGTCTGTCATTAATCCTGTCTAAAAATACAATGTGCAAGTCAGAGCGACCAGGAAGTGAGAAAATTATGGCCTAATTACCAAATCATACCCTATGAAGATGTTCACACCCGGCCCTATCATTGATTCAGTTGGAACATTTATTGCGTAAGACCAATATTTATGTCAGTAGCAGAAGTGACTCGGCACATCACTTGATTCAGTTCAGCTTGTCCTTGTGAATACGGAATGAGGATCATCTCTGATCACTGTACAGGCTTTTCGCTCTGGCGACAATTGCTATAGGTTTTATTTCATCAAATATATGGGGTTAGGGTTGTGGTTGCGTTTGAATTTCAGGTTAGGTTTAGGGTTAGAGGGTTAGGGTTAGAGATTAATGAGAAACTTGGATTGGGGCCATTGTTCAACAAACAACATTATTAACCGTGTCAGACATCTGAGCAGGCCAATTTGCAAATGTTATTGCCCTCAAAGTTTAATTACACTAGTCTACATTCAACATGTATGGCAGGGGTTACCAACAGGATAGAGAGACATGACTGTATATCTAGATCGAAAAAGGATGTAAGGTAATTATCAGCAACTTGCCAGGCAATTAACGGCCCTCTTCGCACCTTGCTAGCGGTAAATACATGGCTAGGATACATTTACGGAAGAAGGTATTAGCCTGTTAGAAGATATGGCTAGTGCCTCGTTTCCAGCCCATCAATCATCCGGGGGGGGGGGGGGGGGGGGGGGGGCTATCCATGTTTACCTTTAGAAGATAATTTTGAGGAAATTGGATCCAATAGGGTCGATGCTTGCTGTATGATGCTCTAAGGCTTAGAGGCTTACTTGTGTTTGCACATGCATGTTTTTCCCCGATCGATCGTCTCGTTAGACATCAAGAATAGGAGTAAGAATGATGATAAACTGTCAAATATATTTAGCAAGAATGATCGTAAACTTTCAAATATTTAAGCAAGAACGATCATAAATTTTTTAATATTTTAGTAAGAATGATCAATAACTTTCAAATATTTTAGCAAGAATGATCAAATATTTTAGTAAGAATGATCAATAACTTTCAAATATTTAAGCAAGAATGATCATAAACTGTCAATTATTTTAGCAAGAATAATCATAACTTTCAAATAATTTAACAAGAATGATCATAAACTCAATTATTTTAGCAAGAATGATCATACACTTTCAAATATTTTACCATTGAATAAAACCTGAGTATCGCTAAACCATCTAATTTCTATCACTTTGCCATGAGGCATTTTGGATGAAGTTTGTACTCGTTTCCCAGTCTCTCTTTACACCAATCAATATTTCCGGGAAGGAGACTTCCCGTTTACAACTCCAAGGGAGTGTTTCACAAAGACTAAGATCGACTTTAAGTTGGACTTAACTATGACAGGCCGTTCATGCCACTATTTGCTCTCACCATTTACTTGCATTGGTCTCTCAAGGGACGTACAAATCATGGTCACAAATCTACAGAATTTACATAATTTTATAGTTCATTGAAGAAAAGAAAAAGTTCATTGAAAAAAAAATATTATCTAAAGATCATTATGGTAAGAGCAACCGGTGGCATGAATGACCTGCCATAGTTAAGTCCAACTTAAAGTCGATCTTAGTCTTTGTGAAACACTCCCCTGGAGATAATGTTGAGGAAATGAGATGTGATAGGTCATGTGCATGCTCTATGATGCTCAAAGGCTTAAAGGTAACTCCACCAACCTGATCTTCAAACGGTTCTCAATAAAAGCATACAAATTATGAGAAACGGAACAGGGAAAGTTTGAGCAAATTCTTCATGTAATGGAGGATGTGTAAGAAAGTTTAATATGAATCTATAAAGCCTAAATCAATTTTTGAAGTTTGCCCTCTCTGTTTCTTATTTGGAAAGACATTACTGTTTTGGTGCCATCATTTCAAAACAACCAAACACTTGATATTTGATATATGTTTTTTGATGGCTGTCTAGACTTTAAGTTCAATCTCCGCTCACTCAATGTTTTGGTAAAAACATGTCATAAAAAAATGATCAATGCAAAGCAAGGAATCTTTGCTCAGAGATAATTCTATGTCTGTATTATAAAGAGTTCTAGAATGCTGAGATATAATATGAAATATACACAGAGATTTGATGATATATTATTACCACTTATATTCCCATGATTTGATCATTTTCTATGTGCACATTTGCATGAAATTTAAAGAAAGCTGTGTGTGAAAAGGCTGTTAAAGAGTTAACACCCTCCTGGCTCTCAACAGACAGTATCAGCTTACCTCTCTCTCTCAAGAGCTTTAAGAGGGCTTCTTTCTCTCAAACCATCCTCCAAACGGCTAAATGATATAAAAACAGACAGATATACGATTGCCTCCCTCAATCCCTTTTGTAAGCTGAGAACCTAAAGGACATTAACTCACTGATTCCTCAATCTCATTGTCTGTAATAGGCTTCATACAGGAGCCATACGGTTCCAGTAGACAATGGGTTACATCCAATTACAAATGATGTATTCAACTTCACCTAAGTATAAGTAGAAATTACAAAGCATTATTTGGGTGAAGAATGTGATCTCCTTAAATCTTATTATTCTAGTGCTGTTTATGTTTTATTTTTGCAGAGAAAAAGTTGGAAAAGGAGATATTTCATCTTAGATGATCAAGGCATATCATACTACAAATCAGACCAGGTGAGAAAATAAAATATGTGTAGCAAAATTTTAAAAAATACTAAAGCTGGGGTAATAATATGATTGCAGGGCACCGCAGGAAGAACAGTATTAATACTGATGAGCAAAATTATATAGATATCATGGAAAATTATAAAATGCAATTTTATGGCTAGCTGTGTCTCGCATTTGACGTCACACACTCTACGTAGGCAGAAAATCTGAATCTCAAATTAAAAAATTCAGAGTTGATTACTGCGGGCCCCTAACATATTTTGAAGAGGGCAGTTGTGATTGATATGAATTTTTGCATCAATTCAAAACACTTTGATTATTTGGGTGACTACTTCAAGTAAGTGATTGTTTTTGTTTTAATTTATATTTTGTAACAGGACAAAATTCCAATCAGAATGATTCCCCTGAAGGAGATATCATCATGCAAAGTAGCAGAGCATGGGTAAGTAGTACTGCTCTGTAAATATAGGTAGTGGCTGTTTACCCTTGAAAGCGGTACTGCACTACTTGTAGCTGCTTACGCCCTCAAAACAGCCAACAATGCCTAAGCGGTACCCATTGATCCCCCATGATCCCCCATGATCCCTTTTTCTTATGTTTATTGAGAGCTGATTTGATAAGATAAACACCTGCCAGTGACCATGCAGGGAGGTCTAATCCCCCCTGGCCAAACTAGTGCAGATAGGCTTAAAAGGAAATCCAACCTTGATAGCAAAAACTCTAGAAGAAAGCAGCAAAAATCAGAAAAATTGACCAAAAAATGAGAGGTGTGAATTTTTGATAGGCATGAGCTCTTCAAATTGGCTGAATTGGTAATGTCTCTGTGATGTAGTGGCGTACAACTTCCCATTTGTTCCAACCCACAAAATAACTAAAACTTCTTGTTTGCAGGAGTATTTGGCAAAACCAACATGAAAAGTAAATTTAAGAGTTCAGTGCCCACTTTCCTTGATTCTTCTTTTCTCTTCTTATTCCTTCAGTTCTCTTTTCCTCCTAACTTTTTTGGTATTCTGACAAATAACTCCAAAGTAAAATCTATGACATCTCCCTGACATAGACTCTCATGCACAGGTGCTGTTACCTGATAATACTTCAGTGATAATACTAGCATTACTTTCTCGTGCTCTGAATTGTAAAAGTTTCAAATTGGCAATATGAAGTAGCCTGTAGATGTTCCCAAGGTGTGGAAATGAAAGTGTTTTTACCAACTAAATTATTGTGATTTTTTATTTATTTTTATTTTTTGTATTTTATCATTCACAGGCCCAGCATTCAGAGAGATAACTTATTTGAAATCGTCAGTGCAGGAAGGACGTTCTTCGTACAGGTAACTAGACTCAGAAGGGCCTTATTGAGACAGAGCACCTTTTCAGCTCTGATCTGTAGTAATATTTTTCTTTTCCTTTCTGGTAGGGGCTTCTAGTTTGCTGGAGTATTTGGTAAAACCAACATGAAAAGTATTAAGTAAGAGTTCAGTGCCTACTTTCCTTGATTCTTTTTTTTTCTTTTCTTATTCCTTCAGTTTATTTTTGTTTTGTTCTTCAGTTCTCTTTTCCTCCTATCTTTTTTGGTATTCCCTTCATATCTTGGAAATTCATGGAATGAAAATTGGTCCTCAAATTTCTGTGGGAACCCTACCTATACTATTCATTTACCCAAAACAATGTAAAATTCTTTTTTTTTGAAATTTTACAATCAATTTTTTTTTCACAGAACATTTAAAAAAAAAAAAAAAAATTCTGATAATTATACAGGGTGGCACATTTTACACATTATGGTGGTTTTCCATTAGGCCCTGTTTGGTAACAATGCTATCCAATAACAATCATCAATAAAAAAACAGATAACAGCAACAAAACAAAATAAAGAAATAAATACACACACATATGTATACAAGTATACAAATTAATTGGTATCCTCATTGAAAGCAGATTATTCAAGAAATACCATTGCACATTTTTAATATCTTATTAGACAGTTATTAGTTTGTAAATCAGATACTTGATAGTCATGATATTTTCAGGCATTCTTGCCAACAACAACAATAATAATAATAATAAATCGACACAAGAAGATCATAAGCAACGACAACAAATTTACCTGTGTATTTTCTGATATTGTAGAAGTAACAACAAAACTGAGAAAGCACACAAATTTCTTTTCACCAATATATAACTTATAAACATAATCTTTGCGTTTGTTTGCTCTTTCCTGCAGGCCTATACGCCGGGAGAGATGGCATCCTGGATCGAGTCTATTAGCGATGCGATCGCCACCAAGAAGAAGGGTCTAGAACAGAGTGTGAGTGTGAAGAAACCCGTTCATATGGCATCATTGTATCTCTTTATACCCTGCTGTATGTGATGATGTGCAACTTTTGGCCTTTTATAATTAGATACATGTAACTCGTGTATAATTGGGTCAATCCCAAATGGTTTGGCCAATTTTCTTGACTGTCATTACAAGAATTGAGAAGCTATTTCTCTTAATATGACCCCAACAATGTTTTGCCGATAATGATTGCATGCAAAAAGAGTATAAGCGATGCTTTCGCCACCTAGAAGATGGGTTTAGAACAGAGTGCGATGTTAAAAAGTCTATTCACATTGCGTCTTTGTATCTCCTTACAACTTGTTGTGTGTGATGCACAACTGTGGCATTCTTAGCAGTCACCATTTACTGTTTCTTGTATAAAATGGGGTAATCCTTTTGTTCGGGCCAATTAATGTTCAGATACAAGAAGTAATATGTATGTTTCATGTGTTTTGAACGACACATATCAATGCTGCATAAGGCCGCTAAAAGGGAAATTGGAATTTTTGAGCCAGAAGGGCATTAAACTCATAGACATGTACATGATAGTTATCAACTAAATTATTCATACCCTTTAAGTTTTGTACTTTTTGAAGTCCCGATTTAATTTTCTTTTAATGTGGCCTATTAAAGCCCCACTGTCCTACTTGTAGCTACTTGCTCCCTCTATATAGAAAACTTCCCCGATCGGTGCCTGTTGGTCCCCCGTGATCCTCTTTTTCTTATGTTAGTTGAGAGCGGAGTTAATGAGATAGCCACCTGTCAGTGACCTCGCTGTGTGGTCTAATCCCTTCTGGCCCAGTAGTATTGACGGTCTCTAAAGCTGACATCTAAAAGTATTCAACAAAGGCCCTAATTCAACCAGTCCCCCTTTTATTCTTGAGTTACCTGGGGGACAATAAAACATAAAATTTAAGAGGGGTATGAATAATTTAGATATATATATATATATATATACAGTGTATATATAATGTAAAAATAAATGGTTCTGCGTCGGTGCATAAAATGAATAGGACACAAGGTAGATAAATAAAAACACTGGAGAAGTGAATATTCCACTGACGTTTCGGGCATAGCCCTTTATCGAAGTGATTCAAGCATGAACAATAATATACAAAAACAAAAATATAGGCGACGCTTGGTAGTCAACCCATTCATCACGGCGTACCGTAGGGGGAAGAACATCAAAAACGAACTTGTCTGCTCAAGACTTCCCAGTCAGATACCCCACAGCATCACTAATCCTGGTACCACTCGGTGTAAGCGTCCTCGTTGCAAGACCTGCGCCCATGTCTCATCCCATGATGTGGTGGGCCCCAGAGGAACTTGGCATATCAGAGGAGAATTCACATGTACCACCACTAATGTCATTTACGGATTGACATGTACCCGCTGTTCCATGGTGTACATCGGGGAGACAAAGAGACGCCTAGCCGATAGAATCACGGAGCATCTGCGTTCCATACGCCTGAAGACAGCCGGACTACCTGTAGCTCACCACTTCAACATCGGAGATCATAATGCTGATGACCTTCAAGTATGTGTGCTGAAATCTTGCCGAGATGAGAAAGAAAGGAAGCTGATGGAGGAGAGGATAATCTTCAAACTTGGCACTCTCCACCCGGACGGGATGAACGCCACTTTCAGATCTTTCCCTAACTCACACTGAACTTTGTTGAACTTGAATATCTTTATTACGTCATAATGCTTTTTCAATTGCTTATTTTTCTTTCTGTGCGCCTCTTCTTTTCCTTTTCTTTTGCTTTCCGCGTATCTCCCCTGGAGATACGCTCTTCTAACGCTCCCTATATTTCTAATTTTCTCCTATTTTCTCACGTCACAATGGTCCAACTTTTGAGCTTTGTGACGTTTCTCTATCTCTGTTTCTCTTCTTTCGCGTACTCTCACGCGCCTTTGCATCTTGACTACCAAGCGTCGCCTATATTTTTGTTTTTGTATATTATTGTTCATGCTTGAATCACTTCGATAAAGGGCTATGCCCGAAACGTCAGTGGAATATTCACTTCTCCGGTGTTTTTATTTATCTACCTTGTGTCCTATATATATATATATATGTTTAGGATATCTGTTTTAATCTGTAAATATGCTATATATCCAAGAAAGTTTGTAATTATCACTGCCGCAATTATAATCCATGTTTGTTTAATCTAGAATGAAAAAAAATGCACATGTACTTGCCATGTAAGGGCCATTTGTTGAGCTTAAATATATATTTTTGTACAGGCCCAGCTGACATAACTGCTTGCCAAAAGCTATAAATAAATATTTTAATCAGTGCAATATTATGTTATTCTAACTAAAATGTTATATTGCTTTTGTTTTGGTTATTTGGGTATTAGTATTGAATATATGTATATTTCACCACAAATCTAACCCAAATGTACTTCACTTTGATTTAAGATTTGTTATTGAATGTCATTGTTCTCAGGTTTTCTATTTGTGCAATGAAACCCCCACTGGATTTGAAAAGCAAGGTACTTTGTATTCAAACAATGGATAAAGATACGATATATACAACAGAAAGGATTTCTATTCTCAAATACCAGGTTTTTAGATACACTTGTACTATCTTCAGTGGTATGAAGATGAGTGAATTAGATAACGCACTTATGATTTTGCTTCACGCTTCTTGTGTTACAGTGCTATTAAATTTGGAGATGTAACTGCAGAACACCCATCCATGCGTCAGTACATAGTGGTCAGGGTTCGGCTATTAGGGTTAGGGTCGATGTAAGTGTTATGTTAAAGTTAGGGTCAGGATTAGGGTTACTGTTAGGGTCATGGTTACTGGTTAGGATTAGGGTTAGGGTTAAGATTCGGGTTATGGTTATGGTTAGTGGTAGGGTAATGGTTAGGGTTAGTGATAGTGGTGGTTATTTTACCTATCTGCTAAGAAAGCATACCCCGTAAATGCTTGTTAGGCTTTAGGTCCTCTCTGAGGGACCTGGTAATGAGGATTAATGCCTTACCAAAGGACACTAGCTCATCAACTTGGTTTCGAACCAGAGTCGCCAGATTATGAGACCACTGCTCTACCAAATGAGCTATTGCGATTAGGGTTAGGGTTAGTGTTAGGGTCGAGGTTAGCATTAGGGTAAGGATTAGGGTGTGGTTTAGGGTCAGGTTCAGGATTAGGCTTAGGGTCAGGATTAAAATATGGATTAGATTTAAGGTCAAGCTTGGGCCCTAGAGTCAGGGTCAGGGTTAGGGTTAGTCTTGCAGATGGGGTATTCTGTAGCATTTCCAAACTTAATAGCACAACATACACATAGTTTGCTAACATTTGAATTTATTTTCCTTTCATTTTGTTTCTTGTTTTATTCTTATATAATTGCATGCACGGCCCTCCTGCCATCATCTTGCCACCTTACGATAGTGATGTGAGCGGAAGGGTTTAAATTCATGTACAGAGTTGTAGGTGAGTTTGGCATGGAAAAAGAAAGCATGCGATTGTACAAATATTGGTTAATAGACATGAAGACAAGGCAAGTCTGTGCTATTTTATTCAATACTTTACGGATAAGATCCAAGATTATTCATATTTCTCATCCTTTCATTTGGTTTATAGCACCTACTAGTGCATTGATCAGACTAAACAAATTACTAAGTAAAAGTAACTCAGCTATGTCGATCTCAGTTTATAACTCTGCATGTGCAACACTTTTGGATGAGTACATGCACGTGACATCTATTGACCACATAACCAGGACTTGCCCAATAAATAGTGATGACGGATATAATTATATAGTAGAGGGTTTTCATGGGGAGATCAACGCCATTCGGGTGTTTACCCAATAACAGGTGTTGTCAATCACCAGGAATAGCCTCATTTGTTTTGGCCAACAGGCCTTAATTATGTAAAGCTCTGCATTTTCCACCAATTACCAAGTATTAAATTAGGTTCACGCATAATTCATTACATAGTTGTAAATTAGATTGATGCACATTTCAAGAACAAGAAAAGTCTAATGAAAAATGTAGTTGTGTCTTAAAACTACTATGAAATTTACATGTAACTGTGGGGTATTAGACAGCATGACAGATTCAAGCATGATTATAAGAAGGAGAGAAGTAAGAAATATTACTCCTTTAAAGTGGGAATATGGAATGCAGAAAATGATGATATAAAGATCGGGAATGAACTGCACTGCATTAGCAAATTTTCTTGCATTGTTGAAACATATTTTTATTTTGCAGCCATGAACATAAAGCATTCTGTGCTCCTGAAACAAATAATTTAGAAAATATTGATTGAAATATTTGTACCGATGAAAGTCCTGCACTTATTAAAGCAAAGACCGAGTCAAGAAATACTCTACTACAAACCATTGGGAAATATACATGCATGTTGATCTTTTGTATTCAATGACATCATTATCTGTGTGTTTCTTTGACCTTTTATCTTTGACCTTTGACCTGCAGATGTTTGTGAATAGAATGGAAGGGAATACATACCTATGACTGAGTCATCATTGCCATACCAGTAACTTATCTGAGCCATGTCCGGTAAACGCCATCGTCCGCACCTCGCACGTCCTCCATTCCTGACGAAGAAATGTCGCAAATCTTTCCTCCAGAGTTGGACGGCATTTTTGTCTCGCGTTCCTAATCTTCTTGCTCAGTCCCACACATAGGACTTCGAAGAGGGAAGTTCTGCTTCTCCTGATCAAGTGCCACAAATGTCTCCTTCAGAGTTGGACATTTCTGTTGGGTGGGGTTTTCCAGTCCCAGTCTTCCGGCCCATTCCTACACAAAGGAATTTAAAGAGAATTCAAAGAGGGAAGTTTTGCTTCTGAAGTGCTACAAATCTCTCCTTCAGAGTTGGACATGTTTGTCCTGAAGATCAGCTCCACACATACATGTACATGTAGGAATTCAAAGAGAAAACATACCTGTGCATCTTGATTGCCCTGAACAGCAACTGAAATAGCTTGACTGTAGAGAGGTGTCATAGTTTGGGATGTACATGATGACATAGCAGTGCTTCCCTTCCTGTGAGTTGTTCAAAACAGCCAAAAATCTGGAGTGGGACCGGAATCCCCATTAAACTATTTTATTTTGTTCTTAAATTTTAAAGATAAACCAAGAAGTCACAATTCTTTGTGTCTGTATACACCTTATGGTTATGACAGACCAATCCATCTGACTTAACAAGTGTTAAAGTTGCTCATGCGTGGGTATATAGAGGGCAGCACACGGACGTATGCACAGGAGCGTAATACCCGTTGGCTCAGTGTTATGTAGTGATCGCCAAGCTGCCAACTTCACAAACGATTATATACCCACGCATGAACATCTTTAAAGCGTCACAACCTCATCATTATTTGATAGTATTTTGTCTACATTTTCTTTATTTGTCAGAAATATATATCAAATTCCAGAGTTTATGCTTGAATTGAGACGTTTGCTAACTGCTGGCAGAAATCATTTTCTGAAAAATGATGGGATATTTGAACAAAATTTTTAATGTAACTTTAGTGATTCTGACCAAATTCGATTGTTGTTACGAGCAAACATCTGACCTAATTATACCATTCCATAATATATTTTTCTTTGTAACTTTAACTAGCAAAATAAAACACTATACACATGTAACATCAAAGCAATAAAATATACATTTTTGTACGGCTTCCGAAAACTCTTTTATGTCGAAATTGAAAATATAGGTTTTCATCTACATGTTCATGTACACGTAGATGCCCAAGTAATTTCATAATTCCATGTTACTGCATTCAACTTTATTTTCCAAAAAGGATATCAGTATTACCGGTATTAACTGTGTTATTCCTTTTTTGGGGGGGATTTCTGTTTCAATATGAAGGGGTACAATCCACTGCAAGATACATCAATATTATGAGGATATAAGCAGTTATTTGTTGTTGTTTTTTTCCGTAGAGAAGTTTTGGTGTTGTCGTGAATATTTTTCTTATATTTGTATATAGATACAATTGTATATTAACTTTGACTTGTGTAAAGGATGTACATGTAAAGATATTATGCTTATTGTTTATATTATGAATCGGCACAGATGATTATATTATACCAGTTCACAATGATAGGGAAAAGGAATTTTAATTTGATCATGGTCGCAAACTTTGAAGATAAAGTTGAGTTCTGATCATGCAACTGCATTGTAGCAACTAAGTATATAAATGATAAGAAATCAGCCCAGTTTTGCGAAAGGTCACATGCAATTAACACAAAAATGTGTATATGGGACTACATAAACATGTGGCATTAAAGTTGTGTTGTTGTTCTTGTCATTATTTCAAATATTAGGGCATTTGAAGAGCCACCCTCTTCAGGGGACATTTCTTTCTATTATACTCTTCCTCGCTGATGTAAAAGTAATGAAAAGTTCACAATTTACATCTTTCCCAGAACTGGACCTTCTCCTTAACTCTTTGTTTGCTTTGGTCAACTAATTGAACAATTAAAATTAGGGGACTGCCACAGTCAATATTTGTTACACAGACTGTGTATGTATCTTAATACTCAAAACCATGTGCCAGTATAGGGATTAGATCATTAATTTCAGTAACTCCTTTCCTTGCCACCAGAAACTACTTTGTATCGAGTGCATTTATGGAGCTATTCCAAAAGGAATTACACATACTTATTTTCCTGACCATTAGAAAGTAGTATTAAATTTGATGGTCATTGGTCAACCTTTAAAGGGCTTTTAATTGATAGCCAGAAGGGCTTTTAATTGAATTCCTGAAAACAGCATTAATGCCCTATGCTTCCCAGGAGATGTGATGACATTCAGTCAGAATAATTACAGAGAGTGTCTTAAGGGCTCTCATATTTAGCAGATTTTATTTCTCTTTTGTGGCAAAACGTACCTGAACATTAAATTCGCTGAATTCCTACCGCATAATGCGGTAAAAGAGAAGAAGAGTGATAATTTTGAGAAATGTAAAGAATTTAGCATTTGAAGTTGGACATTGATTAACTAATTGGGCAAGATTTTAACAATTTTTACGTAAAATTGAAAATCGATACGAGTCTGAAAAAGAAAGACTTCTCTTCATTTGGGATAATGCATCTAATTTTCATGTTTATTTCTAGTGTTTTATTTCGTTTTTAATATTAATGGTTTTCTTGTGTTACTTTAACATGATGAGTACTGACTCCTTATAGTAGAATATGTCTTACTAAACTGCAAAGTCTGTTGTCGATGGTAAAGTGCTTTCAAACCTTCTTTCATTAATAGCTTTTTAAGGTGTCTTTCATTTTTATGTTTTGTTGGTCTTTGTTTGCTTTATTAGGGAGTGTTTGATGGTAACTGTGAGATCCAATCGGGTATGGTTTGGAAAACATTCCTAACATTAGAGTATGAAATAAAACCTGTTACCCCATTGAATACTGAAAGGGTATATAAAGTATCCAGTATTTTGTTATGCCTTTAGCTACGGGTGATAGCCCTACACATTCTTAATATTACTGTCATAGAATAATCTCTTTACTAAATGTCTCACATTGTCTCACATTATCACATGCAATACATAGCTAGAATAATATTTCTAATATTTCTATAATATTCTGTAAAGCTTTTGTAAAAGATTGAAAATTACGGCAGCAGGCTGTCCATATATATTGAATACTGCATGTTTATATGTCCTATTGTTTTATTAACAAATATCTTTATTAAAGTACATGTGCTGTGATTTTTCCTCCATAACTTGAGTAAAACACTAAATACTTTACTGCACATGCTCTATGTCATCAAGAAAATCCTTTTTGCACTGAAATTATATGCAATAATGCCCTTCTAGGTCACAGCTAAACTTGTAGGCTTCCACAGGTTTTTTAATCCAGGTTTTGAATAGATCATAAAGGCAATAAGTGTTTCTGTCTTCCTCATGAATAACTTTGACACAAAGTATGTTTTGGATGTTTTTAATGATTTACACAATTAAAGGGATAAATGGAATATGTAATAAGTAGTTCGATTACAGTCTTTCAAATGGTTCATAATCATAGATAAGGAAAAATATTAAGATGTTGGATAATTATAAGCTTGTTATCAACATAGGGGAATCAAGTTAAGGTGAATTAAATTTTCAAAGTGAAAACTACATTTATTTAAAAGTATTTTAAATGGCTTACATTCGACATGTATTTCATGAAGAATTTGTTAAAAACAATTTTACAAAAGAAAAAAAAAAAACAGACCACAGCCCTACAGGATTCGTACAGGACTGTAATTTGATTGCACTTTTTTTTTAAAGTTTGATATTTGCGCAAATAACACAAAGCTATTCCATTGCCTCTTTTACAATACAACACTTTTGTAAAAGTTACTGACAAAATATGTTTTTTCTCCTCCAAATTCCACATGTCCACACGTAAAATAAGTTCACCATGTAGCTATCTTTATTTGCATATCAGAAATAGTGACATGGTTGTGTTTACATAATTGTATAAGCTTTATGTTAGCAATTTAAAACGGTGGTAAACACATGCCATATAATGCTGTAGGGAAGGGCCATCTTAATAACTTACCAGGGATACCTGTTTTCAGGCCATAGCCAGACTTCATGCCTTAATAATGACCTCCCATTTAGGCTTTGTAATGATAGGACATTTTCGTAATCTCATCAAATTTAATGCATACATCTTTGTTAGGTGCCTGGGGACAAATTGTCTCATTCACCTGTTACAAATAGTTGTATTTCAATAGTCAGAATGTGAATTGCATACATTAGTTATTGCCAGATAGGACACATATTATGGCTTGTCATACATAACGTGTTGTTAGGTATGACAAGCCATAATATGTGTCAAAAAGATGTTAACTATGTTATTAAAGTGTTTATGAGTTAATGCTTTTCTGGCTCAAAGCTGATGGAATATTAGATATAATTCATCCCTCTTTTGTGTGTGATTAATTAAGCAACTTTAATTAGTTTTGTCTGTGATTATCAGAGCATTGTGCAGAAGAAGTTCAAATACAGAACAGACCATGTACCACATTTCATAGGCAAGTTATGGCTCCCGAAACTAATCACTTTCCTATAAGATAGCCTTCTTATTGCCAAAAGTTATGTTTTCCTACAAAATCATGTTGTATGTTATCGCCTATTGCACATTTATATATGGGGAAGGATATAGGTAAGGAAAAAATGTGTACAGATTTAAGAGGAAACTTGTAAAAATGAATGTGGATAAAGTTGCTTTTGCAATGGGTATATAAAAAATGAAAGAGAAATATATAATATTATTTGCAATGTTCTGTTGTTATGTGTATATGATTAATTCAGATTTGTTAAAGATTTCTTAGGCGTACTGTAATATTAATTGCATTTTACATAAAGAGCATGATAATAGTTTGTATGTGAAGAGTGAGAGAGAGAGAGAAAGAGAGAGAGACGGAGGAGAAAGGGGGAGAGAGTGACAGACAGACAGAGAATGAGAAGGGGAAAGAAGAGACAAAGGGGAGAGGGGTTTAGGGGAGGAAGAGATACAGATGGAGCAGGGAGCAGAGACGAAGAGATAGAGGAAGAGGGAAGGTTCTGGGGTGGGCGCATGGTAGAGAAAGATATCAAAATGATTGAATAATTAAGGAAATATTATAAGCAAAATGTACCTGACATGATTAGGGTATTAAATAAGTATTGCAAGACAACATTTAAAAAAACGCAGGCATATTAAAATAGCAGACTAAAATATGATGCTATAAAGAGATGAAAGTAGAGTAGAGTCCGCATAAAAAAAAGATCGGCGTTTTTAAATGGGGACGATGATGGTGCTTTGTATCCACTTTTATTTTAGTGGAATTCCCCTTGTATCGCGAACCTCGGTTTAATGCTAAAACTCCATCCCATGCTCATGATTTTGTTCTGCCTTTTATCCTGCTCCCTTGCTCCTCCCCTCTATCGCTAACTAGGATTACGAAGAACGAAATATGGCCACATCTACGCTAGATCGTTATCTTTCTTCTTCTGTGTCTTTTCGTATTTCTTATTCTATCTCTCGACCCCCCCCCCTCCGTTCTCTCTTTTCTCTCTATCTCTCTCTCTCTCTCTCTCTCTCACACACCCCCCCCCCCCTCTCTCATCCCATCTCTCTCACCCTCTCTCGCGCTCTCTCTTTTCTCTCTCTCTCCTTCTTCCCCTTCTCTTGGCTCCCTGTCTACCTCTTTCTTTCTCTCCCTCACACTCTCTCTCTCTCTCTTTCAGTTCCTTTTACCAAACATCTTCATTTTTGTTGTCCTTTGTCCCTTATTTTCTCTCATCCGCGAGTCAACTCATGCTTGATAGAGATGATCAATTATCTAGGAGCATCGTTTGTCAAGCACGCCCTCATCTGGATGGAAAAGGAGAACGACAAAAAGATTTTTTTTTTTTTTTTTATCAATGGTGTCCCTGTTCTACTTTTTCCATCTCTTTAATAACGCCAAAGCAGAGAAGCAAAGACTACTAAGACTTACCAGCAGTAATGTAAACTTGATGTGTTTGCAGATCATTGAAGGGATTGTTGTTCTTAACTTCTGTTTTTAAGCTGAAAACGTGATCATGTTTCATCAATTGAATAATTAAATTTTCAGAGTCTTCCAATCTGTTCTATATAGGAATCACGTGCAATTCATCGAATTTCTTGAAAGAAAAAAAAGTTTCATTCGCTATCCTTTACTTTTCCTTGCCAATGTTTTTTCTTCAAAATATGTCCAATACGGCTTGACAGCGAATCAGTAGATTTCAAACTGTCCGCCCCCTCCCCACCCACATATATTGATAATGAGACAGTGCAGAGCATAAGCAGTCATGTTGCAATTTGTGTTTCAAGGGGGCGTACCCTCCTCCAAACTCGCCATGAGGTCTAACAACATGTTCTCAGATTTGCCAACAAATTTTTAGTACCAATATATCAATATCATAACTTCACAGGGTTGATATCAATACTTTTCAGGTTTCCATCTTTGTGTCAAAATTACTCCAATAACCTACTTCCTCCGGCATTCCAAACCATGTTTGTTATAAACAACACAATCCATTTGTATCCGACACGAAACTCTCAAAACTTTCATATGATGAATCTAAAATTGCAAATGGCTCATAAATCTATCCGACACCATGGCCCATAGTCTCCCAATTACTGTTAAAACATGTACATGTACCACGATAAATTATTTCAAGGCTGCCATGAAGCGTAAATTATTACTTCCATTCATTTGCCTCTCACAGTCTCACCCCTTGTACTAATGTAACCTAGATCTTTGCTTCAGACTATCTTCCCTCGTGAGGCAATCACCAGCTCGAAACCCAGGACGAGTTTGACCCCCTAATGTCCGCTTATCAACCCAAATTTTGCCTAGACATGCTAAAAGGTCTTCTCAATTCCTCTTCTTCTGCTGCTAATCTTCGAAGTGTTACGCAGCCTATCACGAAGATCTGTAGGAAGATTACCAGTTGTGCATGCAGGCACACTGAACCAGGGTGGTATGCGAGAGGTGAAGCATATTGACGTGTATGTGGTGGGGCTCTTCTACACAGGGGGGGGGGGGGGGGGCTCCAGCATGTCTTATTAAAGGGAGTGTAGCTTGGCAAATACTGGTTAGCGCCATCTACGTCTACTTTTGGACAACTGCACTTAAACGAATGAACTTATTAATTAATGGTAGTCAGCGACTTAATCTCTACATGGTCAGCGTCGCGAAACAGACCGAAGTTCTCCTCACGCTTCGGTTTCTCGTATGTTGTACGCACGTGATTGCTGCGGCCGCGTCGTCCGTATAATATTGGAAATGATCCTACATGTTTTTGTTTAAATAATTGTAACCAAAATTGAATTTAAATAATTAACGTTCAAGGCGGACGGCGGGGGTTAGGGAACTGTAGCCGCGCAACCCTCTCCTCTCTCCCCTCCCCCAGCAGCGAAGTGGACAATTTGTACATCTGTATCATAATCATTATTACTGCAATGTCAATATTTTGCTCGCTTCCTTCGCTCGCTTCCTTTGCTCTCTTACAACAGTAGAAAAGGGAAGTTGGAATTAAAACCCCACCTTACTACAAAATCTGTTCCTGCTTCTTTCAAAATAATTCTCATTATGATGAACATTTATTATTTACATAGCTAAAGATATCCGAAATGTTAAAGTAAAATGAAGGTTGAATGTGCATAAATATATTTTTTCACAAAAAAAATTGAACTGAAAGGTTAATCAATTCATGCAGTCTGCTGTATGTCTCCAGCTCTTATTCATAATTCTTCCCTTCGTCTTCTTCCTTCCCCTTTCACATCTTTGTTTATATTTTATGAAGCTATATTAGGAGAATGTAAGAGTGCTTGCTCGATCACGTGACCTCTCTCAAACCACCTGCCCTTCGGTCTGCCTAAGCCAACATCATCAAGGGATCGACGCAGGAAATTACACTCCACAGTAGCGGGTCCATGTAGGATTGTCTGGCCGGGGAGGGGGAGAGACAAACCCATAAAACAAACTCCACACACACACACGCACATACACACACACGCACGCACCACATGCCAAAATAATGGCATCAAATTGTAGATGCTGTTTTAACCCCACCCTCCAAAAAATTATATTGATTTTTCTTTTTTTGGTAAATCACTGTTTCATTGTAGTTGTTGTTTTTGTTGTTGTGGTGGTGGTGGTGGGGGCACCCAGGCTCCCTACCATGGATTACTGCTGTACAAAATTGAAAGGAACTATTCAGTGACACACATACACACAAACGGGGGTTCAAAAAAGGAATTACATAAATTTATTTGTTTTGTTGTTCTTGTTTATTCTTATTGTTTCTTTTTGTATTGCTATGTTGTTGTTTTTTTGTTTTTTTTTAACCGAGCGCCCATATTATTATCCATGAAAAGAGGATAAAATTACGTTTGGGGCGCATGATAAGGGGCACATATTTTGGTTCTTCCTTTGTATTCAAGGTATTAAAGTTAGATTGGATTTTGCAGGGGGAGGGGGTGACCCGGCCCACATCCCCTAACCTTTTTATCCACTACTCCTCAACATCCGATCTCAACCGTTTCCCCCAGTCACGTGACGAACGTTCCAAACATGATCTTGTCACCTGCTTGTCTGTTTGAAGATGTTGTCAATGTGACACTGTTTTACACCCCCACTATAATAAAACACAACAGTACCAGCGGCGAAAATAGGATGCACGGGACACAGAGGTCCCAATCGAATGGTGAGAGTGGACGAATAAAAGGAACGCGATCGTAAAGGCTTTCGAAAAGTCAACCTAAGGCAATTTCAGTGGCACTGCCAATCTCCTACTAACTAAAGAAACCTGATCATGATGTCTAACGGTTATACATGTACAAAAAAAATGGCTATTGAAATCACCTTTGAGTCAATATTTGAATATCTTTCCGATCATGTTAACAAAGAAAAAATGGCTATTGAAATCACCCTTGAGTCAATATTTGAATATCTTTCCGATCATGTTAACAAAGAAGAAAAATAAAGGTACAGGTAGAATGGGAGCGAGAAAGAAAACGTGAATGGAAGACAATACTACTGCCCTCCTTCCACAACCTACCGTACTCTATTGCTTTCAAATTCATCATCAAACTTGTCTAGTGCCCCGCCCCCCCCCCCCTGCCCGCGCTACGCCACTGCGTGACAGTGCAACCTCCCCCCCCCCCCCCCCCCCCCCCATCCCCAACCCTGCTCCCTACCATGTATACCGGTAAGCAAAAATATATATTGCTGTAGAAATAGAGAGGGACTATTCAATAACACACATACACACAAATGGGGTTAAAAAACGGAGTTATATCAATTCTAGTTGTTTTGTTGTTCTTGTTTATTCTTATCGTTTCTTTTTGTTTTGCTTTGATTGTTTGTTTTTAACTTATCGCCCATATTACTATCCAATGTGCTTTTATTGTGCTAAAAGGACTCGTTGTCTTGATGTGTCCCGGCACGGGTTCACATGTCCTTTCTATGGCAGGGATATTATTCCATTAGTTGGATGTTTTATCCCTCCCTCTCTCTCTCTCTCTCTCTCTCTCGCCTTTTCTGCTTCTTTTTGAGGTGTAAATATGTCACGTAATGAGCTCAGCAAGTCTGCGATCACTCAAGTTGAAAGTGGAGAGGAGCAGCCAGACTCATCCCCCTCCATCTCAGCGTCAATTAATTCACTTTCTATCTTTCTCTCCTCCTTTTCTTATATGACTTTCCATCCCTTCCCTCTTTTCGCCCCCTCCCCCTTTCTCTTTCTCTCTCTCTCTTTCTCTCTCTCTCTCTCTCTCTCTCTCTCTTTCTCTCTCTTTCTCTCTCTTTCTCTCTTATACTAGCTTTATCTTTTCTATCTCTCTCTCTCTCTCTCTCTCTCTCTCTCTCTCTCTCTCCCTCTCTCTTTGTCTCATGCTATCTTTATATCGGCTTCGGTCTTTTATATGTTTGTTTCTGTATGTTCTTTTACATCATATTTTGTCAAATCCTGCTTTTCCTTATATCATCGACCCGACCTTATTTTCCCCTCATTTTTGTTGATTTATTTCTTTGATGTGTTACCGTTTTCTATGCTGCTTTTGTTCTGTTTTTATATGTCATTTGATTATCATCTCGTTATAGTTAATCATCTGATTTTGTTCGATTTTGATTTGAAGGCCAAGGCGCCGAAACCTTCCAATCCGAATTTGACCTGCTTCGACAGTCTTATCGGTGCCAGGTAAAAATGTCAGAGGTAAAAATGTCAGAGGAAAATATGTCAGTGGTAAAAATGTCAGAGGTAAAAATGTCAGAGGTAAAAATGTCAGAGGTAAAAATGTCAGAGGTAAAAATGTCAAAGGTAAAAATGTCAGAGGTAAAAATGTCAGAGGTAAAAATGTCAGAGGTAAAAATGTCAGAGGTAAAAATGTCAGAGATAAAAATGTCAGAGGTAAAAATGTTGGAGGTACAAGCAAAAAAAATGAGTGCCGTCATAATATCTCAGCACTTTTATCACACAGAATGTCGAGACGTACAGCTACTGCATGGGCTAGTTTATTATATTCCTTTCTTTCATAATGTAAATTTTATAAATGGCTGTGTGTTGTATTTCGTACATGTCCTGAGGATAATACAATGTGGAAAATAGATTTTGAAATTGATTTTTTTTTGTGATCAGGCTTGCATATATATTATGTATGAATGTCTAACATTTTTTGATATTTTGAATTGGTTGATGTGTTAATGTTTGTGACTCGGACCGGTTTGGCCGGTGGCAGCCTACAACTAGCTAGCCCGTGTAACGTTCCACAGACGAGCAAAGTCCAAACGAAGAAATGAAAGTTCTCGACAAAAGTCAAGTGTTAAAGTGAGTAGTGCATTTAGTACAAATAATTACATATAATCACGAGGAATCACGAAAAGTTACATATATAGGATGGGCGCCCCGAACTCTGCTAAAGCTTTAGCACCTCATGGCGGCAAAGGAAGTGGAGTAAGAATGAGAAAAAACAAGAAGTCGCCCGAAAAGTGAAAACTCGCTCCGAAAACTAAAAACCCGCTCCAAAAAGTAAAAGACCGTCTCGATTCAGAAGCTCATCCCCATTTTAAACCCTCCGACACGTGTGACCCCTTATAAGGGCGTGTCACTACGACGCATTGCCTCAAAATAATCCACTCCTCTGTGGCGAACGCAATAATTCTACTCCGAGCTTGGGGACCGTTGTAGAGGAGGAACTGCGTTGGGTTGGGCCCATCCGTCACCGTTTGTTCGGGATCCATGTTCAATTCTGCTAGAGTTGCAGGCTCCAGAGGTCCTCTGCGTTGATTCAGAATTGTCCTTCTGATAACGGTGCGGCTTGGCAGATTTTCCTGTACTTCTCTAGGCAGATTTCTCACCGTATCCGTATATATTTGTTTGGGCGTGTCGTTGGTGGTCGAGGCCCGTGCCTTCATTTGCTGCCGCGCTTTTGCTATCTCCGCTCCTACTAGGTCAACGTAATGGTTGTGTGGGTTGGCTGTGTGCGGTTGGGCCCGATTGAGATCTGTTTTTAAGGTTCCATTGCACCCACGTGTACGCCTCACACACTTCCAAAGAATGGACATCTTGCCCTCAAATACTTTTGTGTACATATGCCCCTCATTATATGACCTTCATTCCACCCTTATTTGATGCAACTACCTCCATCGCATGTCGTTTGTCCTTTTTGATATATACGTTCATGTCGAGGGAATAATTGATGCCCATTGCTGTTCTCCCAGACTATTTATACCTCAATAGTAATCCACAATCAACTTTTTTGCACATCATTATATAAATAACGATGTAACTTAAACCGAACCTCTGCAAAGCGCGCGCTTCTGTGGAATGTGATGGTGCGGTTGGCATTTAAAGATAAAGTCGAGTTCTGGTCTTTCGATTGCATTGTGAAAGAAACGGTGTGGAAGCAATCAGAAAAGGTTGATCATCTAGCATAAACATGTAAGTATTGGTGTGTAGTGCAAGGTTTTGGAGTCATCAAAATGATAAAAACTTTGGCCCAGTCTTGGTAAAGTAACAAGCACTGTACACAGAAAGATATTGATATGGGACTACACAAACATATGGCATTCAAATCGGGCCTCATTTTAAAGCTGTTACTTGTCATATCTGGGATATGAAGTCATTTAAAATAGATTTTCAGGGAATAACTTTTTTCTTTGATGTTCTTCCACACTTGCATAATAAGAATGATAACAAACGCTCACAAATTATTGTTCACCTTTATTTACTCAACCTTCTCTTTAATTGATGTAACATGGGCGGCTTTCTGCTTTGTATCGGAGTAACAAAGCTGCTTATTGATTTTCTCCCAGACTATTTTATACCGCAATAGTAATCGACAATATTTTATTGCAACTCGCGCACTTCGGGAATGTGATGGGTTAGCATTGATAACATGGCTTTCTGCTTTGTTTCAGAGTATCAAAATACCAAGCCCACAAGAAAGTGGAGTTGTCGGAAATATGCATTTATTGGAAATTACATATAATAGCAGTCATTGCCACGCAGTTAAAATGTCCAACAATCTTCAAAAGTGAAGAAGAAGTGGGGGGGGGGGGGGGGGAGAAGGTTCATAGATATCTGATCCTATTTTGAGGGCTGTACTGACTTTTCTTTTTATTTAATAATTACACCATGCATGGAGCGACAACTCAGCCTATAAAACATGGCCAAACTTCTCGATTTTAGAAATCTTTTTCCCCAGAAGTTTGCTCAGTGTACCAGTACCATTTGCTTTTACAAAAGCATAATATACCGGTATATAAATATTGAATTAGGCAGAATAATGGGACATGCATGGTTGCTACTCCGAGTTTCACGCCTTGCAAGCGATCATCAGACAACTGATACAGTCTTACATGATTCCTCTGCAACCTTGGTACAAATACGCTCAAAATAAGACTTAACTAATACAATACCTGAATACAATATAATAAGAATTACTTATGAGTAATTCTAATTGTATTTTATTAGTTAAGTCTTATTTTAGGGGTATTTGTACCAAGGTTGTAGGATAATCATGTTTAAGAATGCTATCAATTGCCTGATGATTGCTTGCAAGGCGCGAAACTCGGAGAAGAAACCATATACCATTAGTCTGCCTGCTCTGCCTAGGCATTGACCACTGTTCGTAAGGATGTATTAGCAAAGCATAATATAAGAGGAAGGGGGAGAGCAGCCAGGTCACCGTGCCCCAGAAGAAGAATACCCTCCCCCCCCCCCCCCGTCTTCCTTCGGCAATAATCGGGCAAAAAGCCACCATTTGGGGCCGAAAGGTAAATAAATTTAAACTGGGAAAGTGGAAAATAAAGCAGCGGTGAAATAACAACTGCAGAATATCCCTCGCTGTTCTTTTTCGATAAGCCTAATATATAACCCGGGTGTAACTATAACAAACTTGCCACATTTATACCTCTGACATTTTTACCTCTGACATTTTTTCCTCTGACATTTTTACCTCTGACATTTTTACCTCTGACATTTTTACCTCTGACATTTTTACCTCTGACATTTTTACCTCTGACATTTTTTCCTCTGACATTTTTACCTCTGACATTTTTACCTCTGACATTTTTTCCTCTGACATTTTTACCTCAGACATTTTTACCTCTGACATTTTTACCTCTGACATTTTTACCTCTGACATTTTTTCCTCTGACATTTTTACACCGAGCCGTCTTATCATTATCATCACACACACATTAATGTTGCATACCCTTCAGCGCCATGCCACATTTATTTCCCATTATCTTTCCTCTCATTGAATCCATCTCTTCTCCCTTTCGTTTAAAGTGACTTGGTGGCATTGCCTCAAATTCTGAAACGAAATCCTGGATTTAGCTCATGCTGCAAGCATAATTTGAAACCTTTACTAGGTCAGTCAGGAATCCGATTGCCTGTCCGATTATCAAGATATTTATGATTGGAAATCGAAATTTCATTTTTCGTTTTCCTTACGGTTTTTATAACACTACAGTCTATTGGGGAAAATATATATGGTAAAACCGGTCACTCAAAGATTTTTACTTTTTTGGGGGCACTTCATGATCATTTTGAAGCGCATTTTTTTTAAGGCTTCAATATTACACCATATCACAGACACTGATAACACGTAGGGCCATGCATCTCAGATTTAACAATGTTAAACGATGCCTTTAAAGCCCATCAATACTAGTGAACAGGAGGGATTAGACTACCCTGCAAGGTCACTGGACAAGTGGTTATCTCATCAAATCAGCTCTCAATTAACATAAGAAAAAGAGGATCATGGGGGACCAATGGTCACCGATTATGCATTATTTGTTATAGAGTTATAGAGGGAGCAAGTAGCTATAAGTAGTGCAGTGTGGCTTTAAGTCTTCAGACAGTGTGTATTTTCTGTCTGCCAATCTCGCTCTTCTCCTTGCTTAATGGAAAGTAGAGTGGAAAATGAAGGGCAAATGTGCATCATGAGCGATGACGTCATTTCAAGGTCATTGCCAGAGAAATTGAAATAACGATTTTCGTAGCTGATTGGTCTTGTGGATGAAAGTGGCCCCTAGGTGCATGTGGTATTTTTAGGGAGCATCACTTATCGTAGCCTAATAACAACTGCGGTTCAATATAATTTCTTCTTTTCTTCATTCCTCTCTGTTCATCTTTCGCTCCCCCCCCCCCCCTCTCTCTCTCTCTCTCTCTCTCTCTTCACTTCCATTCTTGACTGTGCCTAACTCTCAAATTCTTTTCTCCCCCTCTGTCACCCTTAATCCCGATTATGCATTTATGATTTCATTTCAAATTCAAATTAATTCAATTTTTCAGAAGACGACCAGCATTGGATCATTGGTTAAGAACATGAAGAATCGTAAGTGAAAGCATAGGGTAGTGCAGGGAATCGGAAACCCTTAAGCACATTTACATAATTTACATAAACATGACAAATGTTACGCATACAGAAAGTTTTGTATTCTCTTCAGTAACTTCTTCTCTTTATTTGGTAACAAAATTGTGGGCATGATGAAACTGATTAATAAGATAACAATGATGTTCTGTACCTACCTATTATTAATTTATTCCTGGAGACCAGCCCTTGACAGGTCAGTGGCCTTTGTTGGCTCCACCACAGTCTCAAGTATAAGTTATAGGTGCTACAAATTCTTTAAATATTGTTATGTTATTTTCTTGTTTTGTTTTGTTGTGTTTAATCAGATATTGTATGTAAATTGTTATATGTTTTTATGAGAAGTGGAAATAAATGAAATGAAATGAAATGAAGAAAAAAAATTAATGACGTCAGCACCAAAGGTCTCTCATTACCTACATGTGCAGGCAATAAGGGACGGTTACAAATCAAGACATTTTAAATACAATTTGAATGAAAATGGGATTGTTATGGTTAGTTCAAACACTTTTTGGAAGAGATATATGCAGCCAATGAAATTACTGTAGTTTTGAAACGATTTTAAAACAATGTGGCCCACAATATTTCTGTACATGGACAATTAACCAACCAGCATCGGGTCATTAACTATCCTCGGCATACTCGAAATTCACAACAAACGACCCCCATCTCTCTCTCTCTCTCTCTCCCTCTTTCTCTCTCTTCAAACTTCTCTCCTTTTTTTCTTTTAACCTTCCCTTTTCTCTCTTCTAGCATGTTCTTGTATGAATTGTTGTCTCGCCGAAATCTGACTCTCCTAATTTTCATTAATGTATTACATGTAATTAGGAATAATAAGTTTATTAATTATGATCATTCCATTCCCTGCTCTCTCTCTCTCTCTCTCTCTCTCTATATATCTCTCTCTTTCTCTCTGTCTATCTCTCTCTTTCTCTCTTCATTTTTCTCTTTGTACCTCCCCTTTTCTCCCATCCTCTCTCTCTCTCTCTCTCTACTCCATTCGCTTTATCACTCTCACTTTCATGATCCATGTATACCTTCCCCTGCTCTTGTATATCTTCTGCTAGTACATCCTTTCACGTAATGTACATAAGCGAACGCAATATAATTCTGCTGTGTTGTCATTATGTTACAGATTTATTTACTATGTTTCGTATATTGTACATGTATATAACTAACATCACTGTACCTTTGTAAATTGACCCTTTCAGCCTTGTGCTGCTGGTCGATCATTATATACCAATAAATGTATATAATAATAATAATAATAATAAATCTTGGACCTGGTGTCCCCCATTGCCTGCACACATTTCTGATCAGACACCATTCATAATGTTAATAAAAATTTCTGTGATGGTTGGCACACTTCATAAACTTCATTTTAAAAGTACTTTTTAAGAGCCACTCCTAAACATCTGCATACACCACAACATTCAGTGAAAATTGTGTTTTTATATCAGAGCAAAATTTTACGATCAAAATTGGTTACCTTGGTCAATTTTGCCAATTTTCTCGGAGAAAGAGCACATTAAGACTTCGAAATGAATTGGATATAGTGTTGTTAAAGGCCACGAATGGCGCTATAGCAATAGGAGCCAACACGGACATACAGTGATGGGTTCAAGCTTGATGGTCTCCGATTCCCTGCGGTCTCCAATTCCCTGCACCTACCCTATAGGGCTGAAATATGCAGGTTTCTTTAAAGTGAATTGCTGTGGTCTATAGTTGATGAATCACCGGACTTTGGATCACAAGGATGTCGGGTTCCTACTTCTTTACTCTGTCGTTTGGCGAGACATTAACATTTGCCACTCCCGACCCATGTGTAGTAACTGAGTACCTGGGGGGTGTTTCATCAACTAAAATTGATTTCGATTTTAAAAATCAATTTTAAGGCCGAATCGATTTTAGCTTAAGATACTTGTAAACTGTTTCATCAAATCGATTTTAAGCTAAAAAAATAGATCTTAGGGCTCTGTAATCAAGGCTAGTCAATTTGGAGTTAATCGATCACAAAATGACATCGCTAAACTACTGCAAGAGAGTCCTTGAAAAGTAAGTCAATTCCGTTTTTCTTTAACAATACTAATTCTATTGATAAAAACTTTGTTTTTTGGAAGAAGAAATTTATTCCTATCATTTGCGCTAATTCAGAATCATATCCATACTTTGACCAGTAACTCTGGCGTGGAGATATACCCTACTAAAACATTAATCTTGATCAATTGTTCAGATAATGGTCATGATTTAAAAGTTGTAATATGTTTCTTACCTGTTTTGTGTCAATTTCTTCTGATCTTTTTTGGAGTATTTTTCCTAAAAACGAAGACACTTTCTCACGGGATTCACGGCAAACTGCTGCACATTACAATTGCATACCGCACCGACGGTGGGTTGCGGGCGCGGGTCAAAGTATGGATATGGTTCTGAATTAGCGCCCTCTCATTTTTAAGCAAATAACTTTTCTTTTATTAAACCGAACGTTATTTAAGATAAATATCAATTAATATCCCATAATTTTTCATCATATCAAATTGCGTAATGCAGGCGCCAGGAGCGTTTCCCTTGTTTGTTTGTGCGGTGGGCTAAATGAATCATTCAAGCAGTGATTTTGGCCCAAAAAAATTGAACTGGAAGGTGAGGGAAGGTTTGCCCACGCAATCTAGTAGTTTTCGCTAGAAATGCTTAGTCCCATGTTCATAAACGTGATCTACACTGGTGTCCATGAAGTAGATCTTACACGTTATCTGTGTTGAAGACAAATTAGTCTGTTGTAAGAACAGTTGAGTTTTTAAAAAGGTAACCCAAGACGGTGTGAAATGTTTATATTTTCCTTTGTTACAAAGACTAAACAGGAATCTGACCATCACCAAGTTGTGTTATCGAAAAATTTGTGACTTATTTGGTCACAACATACTTGAAACAAAAGATTACCGAACTTGTTTATTTTTCGATTGGTGAAATAACTATGCCCATGGTCATAGCATGTGCGATCTGAAATGGTTTAGAGAAGTATAATGGTTACCACTATGCAGTGAAAAGGGTATTCATTTGAAGTGAGGTTACATATTAAACTCGTGTGACACATTGGTTTCCCAACTACCTGGGGGCGTTTCATGAAACAATTAGTCGGTGGTTTTCACCGACTAATATCATGTTCACCGACAATTTAGTCAGCGCTGACTAAATTTGACCAGTCACAGTCCTGGAAAATAGTCGGTGACAAAAGAATTGTCGGTGAACATGATATTAGTCGGTGAAAACCACCGACTAATTATTGTTTCATGAAACGCCCCCTGATCACCTGTTTTGAATGTTGAGAAGTTGCATGTAATGAATGCTATAAACAGATAATTCCGATGTATACATGTATATAGGAAGAGTTTCTGGATTCAAGATTGCAAGTATCGTGAAATCTAGAAATGTTTAATCAAATACGGTGGTTTACTACTATTTAAACATATCTTTTTTCTCTTTTAACACGTCCCACTCAAGAGGAGTAGCAATTCTTTTTAAGAACACTCTCCCTGTAAATATCAATAGAATTAAAGAAGATATCACATATACAAATGTTTGTATGTTTGTTAGTTGTTGTTGTTGTTGTTGTTTTTGTTGTTGTTGTGGGGGGGGGGGGTTGGAGTGGCGAATGGCTAATTTTTCGACAAGACAGTGCTTCGCGTCGGAAAGATAGCTTTATCCAGATCGCCTCGGAAGTGATAGTTAGTCCCATTACCTTCACCAATGGTAATTATTTGCTCACTATATACCGTCCTATGAAATTTATTTCCTGAAGTTTAGGTCCAAAGGTAGTGGATATAGCTTTACAATAACGAAAGATGTGTGCGCTTGTAAAATGGCACCGGCATACTCCCCAGGGAGCGGAGCGTATGCACTATCATGTGTGGATTAGCAAATAAATATCCAGTGACCAATGTAATACTTATTACAATGTAAAGCGCTTAGAAACGTAGTATTAAGCGCTATACACAAGTGGTTGTTATTATTAGTATTTGGTACCAGTTCCACATAAACTTTACGACACCGATTTATAGTTGTAATCATAGTATACAAATCGTTATCCGTGAAATAGGACAAAACGTTCAATTCTATACAAACTCAAAAAATTCTCAAAAAAGACTGCACTTTTAAAAGGTAGGTCTTTTCCAAGGTCAGGGGAATGTGAAGTAGAGCAGAACTTATTTACCATTTATTAGCTCCTGAAATATATTTAAACGTCATAATTACAGAGTGTTTGCTTGTCTTGCTAGGTTTGTTATCGAGGTCAAATCTTGCTATAGAAATAGTCTTTTTTTCTTTTGTCGTATTTATGTTTACAGCTCAATGAATATCTCTGACACGTACACCTTTAACAAACAATGATAGCATTCATAAACACGAGATGGAATTCTGTGGTCATTTTACCTCCATTCTTCTTATGTATTATTTCCACTCTGAGTCTATTCATTTCTGAATTGGAATGCGTGTGTATTATGATTATAATAGACAATAATAATTTTGTTTACCCAGGAAGGCCTCATCAGCACCAGTGCTGTTCTTTCTGAGGGCCCTGCAATCAGGGGCGTCGCTAGACAAGTTTTTCAGTGGGGGGGGGGGGGGCGGGGGTGTAGAGGCCACTAATTACCGACAAATACATTAATGCCAATGTGCCAATGTCTAAAAATGTAACCCTATAAACGGGGGGCCGGGGCTAATTTTCCCCACGAACTAGCTTTACCTGCGCATGCGCACATGGTCATTTTCCCTTGACCTCATAAATATACTGTTTATTTCGTCAAGACTAGTAAGCATTACAGCTATCTCATGTGCAACCTAGGTGTGCAGCTATTCGGTCCTGGGTTCGAAGCTGGATGGGGCAATTTTTGAACCCCTTTTTTTTTCTTTTGCTGATATTATAGTAAGGTTGACAATGGAAATGATAATAGACCAGTTCACGGTGAGCACATGGCCCAAATGACTCCGAATATCCACAGATCTTCAAAACATGTAGAGGTTTCACTTTGTACATTTTGAAATAATCACTCCTACAGCGATGGAGGTGCTACATAAATAGCCTTCGTTTCCCCCTTTTCAAAGAATACCTCCACCTGTGTATCATGGAGTGCACTGATTGTGCATAAATGAATAATGATTACATAACTTTCATGAGCACGTATCCAGTATTTTGTCTCCGTTTATTTCATAATTTGGTCTGCAATGACTTTTATCTGCTCATGCTCAGACTGCAACCATGAACTGGCTTATTGACAATGGCTTTTAATGATTGCTAGTGAAACTTCGAGAAAATACAATTGTTGTTGTTGTTGTTGTTTTAGTTTATAGGCGTTTGTCATTCAGAAGTGAATATTTACAAGCATTATAGTTGTATAGTCTCTCTCGAAGTCGTCACAGCGGATAAAAAGTCACAGATCGTAGGAAAACATAATTCGACGGCCGACCGACATTATACATCTGATTTGATTTGAGTTTATTTATTGATTTCTATATCATATTTCAAACATACATATTTTAAACATACATAACGTCCATCAGTGTAATATACTTTACGTTTCAAAGTACAATACATGAGTTCAAACTTCTGCATTAATATAGTACACGAGGGTCGAGTGAGCGAGAATACCGACACAGATGACCAGACACAGCAACATTATCTATGCGTATCTTTCTTGCTCCCTCGACAAGATGACTCCACCCATCAACCCCCCCCTCGCTCTCTCTTTATCCCACCCGTCCTCTCTCATGCTCTTATCCCTCTCTCTCTCTCTCCTCTCTTTACCCCCCCCCCTATGCTTCTTTAGTTTCATTTTCTCTTTTTTTCCTTTTTTTTCCCTTTTCTCCTTTAGGCTTCTTTCTTTTCTTTCTTCCTTTTTTTTCTTTCTTTTCTTTCTTTTCTTTTACTTTTTTCCCTCTCCTTTCTCTTTTTCCCTATCTTTCTTCTCTTCTCTTTCCTTTCTTTTCCTTTCTTTTCTTTCCCTCTCATGTTTTCCCTCACCCTTTTCTCATGTTTTCCGACGGCAGCGCAATTTTACCGACAAAATCCTGACAGGTGGGGGTGTCGCACCCCACCCCACCCCTCTGGCAACGCCATTGCCTGCAATGATTTTTACACACTAATTTGACAGATCTCCACTAACACCTGGGTGGAGAGTGGCAAATTTGTATTGATGTTTGGCCAAAGAACCGTAAACCCTTGGATCGAGGGTCAAATGAATGAACCACTATACCACTTCCGTTGCAAACTTAAAGGCAACAATTACACAAACATACAAAAAGGACTATCCTAGACAGACCTGGAGCTAAAAAGTAAGCAAAGCTGGACAAATTGTGAGGCCCTCAAATCTTTTTATTAAAAAACAACAACCTAGATTAGAAATATACTTAAACTGCATGTATTATTTTTTCACATCGATAGTACTCAATAAAAAATAGAATCACGACCATCAAGAAAAAGCGATCGTTAAAGTGGGCCAAAATACTAAGAAATAATAAGCATAGTATTTTGTAATTATCAAAAAGTACACGTCATGGTACGTATTCCTTAAAGTAAGCAAGACTACAAATTCACGGGCGACAGCATTTCATAAACCACCTCGTCAACCTTTGCCATTGTCATTTTTCTATAACTAGGCCGAATTGGGGTTGTCATTATTCTTTTTGTGTCTGTATGGTTTTGAATTAAAGTCGCACTGAAAAACGAAAAAACGAAAAACAATAATAATACAAAGTCACTCTTTGGAACAGCCTTTATTATTTGCGGGTGAATAATTTTTATGGTAAAATTGCGGGGGTAGTTTTCTTTCTCGGTGTACCTTCTTTCCTTGCTACACTCAGGCAAATTCATTAATTCTAGTCTCCGCCTTAATGCAAGGACTGCTTACTACTGTCACTCCGTTGGTTTGGAGAATCTCGTCGCTTTGCCGAAACGCCGGAACGAAACAATGATGAAAGGGATTTACCTGAGCTCTGGTTACCTGTTACTCTGCTTAGCTGTCGCCGTATTAACGACGACAGTCGACGACGAACGTCTTCCTCTCAACAATGATCACGACCATGATTTCGTCGATGACAAGGGAAAATCAGTAAGGGCTCTTTTTTATCATTCACTGTAAGCCTAATTATGATCTAGTAAAACAAGTGTAATACTGAAAATGGTGTCTTTTTATAATTCCAAGGACACTGATTTATTTTCTTAACATAAGTGTCGGTAATAATAAGCATATTAATCTTGATCTACGTATAATTGGCTAGATCGTTATAGAATTAACCTTACTGTTGACAAAACCATTGGTATGCTGTTTGAACTGGCATATTTTAGAAGCAACCTTTTAAATGAAAATATCCAGCAAACCCATCACACAAATTTAAAAAAGTTAAATATTTGGGTATGTAGCTATTCAATTTTTTTAATGATTTATGTGCAATCTTTCTATTTTTTGTCTATAATGTTTTTCTAACGCCCCCGACCCCTCGACTGCGGCGGTTCTTGTTTTGGGGAGCTTGCTTTTGATAATGTCCGTCAAATCAATCGTCAAGCATCGTCTCACAGCGGCCGAGGTGGAGATGTTAGTTAAAACACAAAACCACTACATTAATTAATACAAGTTAAGACGATTGCATTTACATTTCCACTTGGTCGTTTGCTCTATTAAAGAAATATGGTTACAGTTCCTATACCTCAGATCATTTAACTCTCACATAATTATCATGCTTCTTATCTACTTAATTATACGAGCTCGTTCACCCATTCACATCAACAACCATTTATTGACGTCGACTTGTTAGTAGGAGAGGGAAGGGAAAGGTGAAAGGATTATTTAAATTACTCGGGCCCTGACTTTAGAGTCTTTTATAAATGAATTGTTCTTAAGAGTTCTATAGGCCTTTGGGGGGGGGGGGGCGGTTTAGACTTAGCTCTGGTTATCTGGTTCACTCGATCCGGTCTCGCGACTCGTCGTCACTTGGTGTCGGGACGCGGCAGACTTTTTATTCCTCTCGAGTCTTCTGGGGTATTCGGAGGTGCTTAATTGGTGTGTGCTTGTCTCGGTCTAGTCCAGAATCTGCACGGTTCTTTATAATTTCCCTACACAACTTGATTCAAGCCGTCGAAGATGGCGTTATCAACAAACTCATAATTATGCTCACCAGCCCAGCGCCGGGCGGCGTTATTTTTTCTGCGGCACAGATTGGGGTTAGGTGCGTGTTGAGCCTATGGGAAAGTTTAGGGTTAGGGTTAAGGTTAGGGTTAGGGTTAAATCAAGACCTCTTTTTAAAAAAAAGCCCCAATCTGTGCCGCAGAAAAAAATGACGCCGCCGGGCGTCCTAATTAATGATCACGCCATCATCGGCTGGTAGCAAGTAAGTAGGGAGTATAGCGTTGGTGTGTGTGGTGGACATCAAAATTAAATAGGCCAGATTCTGGACTAGTCTCGGTCCTCGTCACGACGTACTCATCGATGTTCCTTCTCAGGAATCTAATCATCGGTCTCCTTCGCCCATCACTTCCAATAGTTCTGGGATGTGGTCGAATGTCTATTGTTTAACCTCCGTCGGGCAGTCCTTTCTCGGCATTGCCATCAGTTCATGACTTTTTTGTCCCGATGTTTTCTTTACTTTCAGTCCTTTGCTAATTCAACTAGTCAGCAAACAGACGACACAAAGAGACATCTCGGGAACTTCCAAAACTTTCCGAGACGAAGCTTCAATTAACAAAAATGGAGGGCTCTCCAAATGTCCAGGGTAACGGGAATACAATTAGGAAAGAGGGAGAGGTGCAGCCCCCCCCCCTCCTTCCTAAGGGGGTGGCAAATGATTGGGTACCAGGGATGTAAGTGCTAAAGGGCGTGGAGAATTGGGTCTTTTTAAACTAAATTAGCGAACCGTCCCGCTGTCTAGCTCGCACCTCGAGTCCAACAAATTCCTTATTATTTATCCATCCCATAATACCTTTTGTCACCTGATCCACAGCCATTGTCGTATTTGATGTTGATAATTTAAAATTCAAATTGATATTTTGATTGCTCTTCCAGTCTCTGCCACAATTCAAGAAAGACGTTGATGATACGGTGTTGGCGCGCCCTCACAATGCGGAAGCTGAGTCCGAACAGCATGGCAAACCAATGGACAATCTGAATCCAGGTGACGTCATCCTGGGAGATATCCGCCTTACTGAAGAGCAGAAGAAGTTCATGGAAGAGGATGGTCACCATAGCAACGGGGGTAGGACCAAGAGGAACTTTGTGGCACTTTCGCTCTTCCAATGGCCCGACGCAACACTAACGTATGAGATCGATAGCCAGTTAGGTGAGTGCGAACAGGTCACCCTAAGAAATCGTGAAAAGGGCCGGAAAGGGCACGCATAGCTCATTCTCAAAAAACGGGAAAAAGGGTTAAATCACCACATTTGGGACCAATTGGAAATAAGGTGATAATCAGTTTCGTGAGTTATCCTGTCTAGTTATACTTTTTCTTCTTATTATCTACCTCCCCCCTCTTATCTCTCTCTGTGGTATATTTCTTGGGCTGCCCCCCCCCCCCAAAAAAAAGGAAATCTTTTTTGTGTGTGTGCTTTCTACCCCCCCCCCCCCCCCCCCCCAGATCCGCCTCTGACGCGGACGGCTCTTCGGTGAGTATTTTTTCTTCCGATTATTCTTCCGAGAAAAAAATTAGTGCTTCACTGCGCCCTACCCCACCCCCCCCCCCCCCCAACTGAGCGAAATTTCAAATTTCACCCCCCCCCCCCGTAGCAAAAAGCTAGATCCGCAATGAGTTTACGAAAACTCCCTATTGTTACCGGCTCAACGGTGACTTGAAGCAACCCAGGGTGAACAATGAAATAAATAAATAGAACACTATAAAAGGATAAAATTGACCTCTTGACCACAAAAGCTATTCCCCGGGTGAAAAGCAAGTAAAACCCTCTTCCCTTTTGATTTTGTCAGCTCTTTGGATTACTCATTCATATGTCTCCTTACTTACTCAACCATTAACTACCCCCCCCCCCCCCATCCCCTCAAAAAAGGGGGAAAGGGAGAAAAAATCCTTGGTGAATTAAAGTCGACTTATTGACCCCAAAAGCAACTCAGGGTGAACGGTGCATAAAAACCAATCCATTTTACAATTGTCTCTCTCTACCCCCCCCCCCTCTCTCTCTCTCTCTCTCTCTCTATCCCCCTCTTTCTCTCTTTCTCTCACTCACACACACACGCACACACAATCTCGCATTTAGTTTTTGCGTACTCTTTTGTACCCTCTTTGCCCATTGGATGCCGTATATCATTAAGACCATAATATAAAGTCACATATTCTTAATTTTTTTAAATATCAAAAACAGCAACAAGGTCCCCCCCCCCTACCCCCTCTTTCGATACACCTAAAAATATAGCTATGTATATACCTCAATAAATTAGCAATTATCTCTACTGCTACGAGAATTAAACAAATATCCATATTACTTTTTTGTAATGCTTACAATATTAATGATTAGTTAGGTTAAATTGCAATTTATTCGTCTTTTAAAGATACTGTAAGAATCTTACTGTAGCATTGACAAAACTATTTAAACTTTATATAGTTTGTTTTAATTTGCGTGTACATTATTACAGGAAACTATTGAAATTCAGTCGTCAGACTGCAAGAATGGAATATATATTCAATACAATCCTTCATTCACTTCTTTAGTTCTTTACGAGAAAAAAATCTGATAAGTTCTTCTTTATTTATATTTCTCATCAGAATCATTCAGAACTGTAATTGAGGAAACTATGCAGTACATATCAAACAGATCGTGTATCAATTTTCTACATGACGACTCGGTACCAATCGAGGGGCAGACATACAGAGTTGACTTTCAAAATTCGGCGTCATCGTAAGGGCTATTGATAATCAACAATGGTTACGAGAGTGTATGATTCTTTCAACCATGAACGTTTAACAACAATAACAAGAGCAACAACAACAATAATAATAATAATGGTGATGATGATGATGATGATGATGATAATGATAACAATAATAATAATAATAAAACTAATAATAGGGATGATAATGAAGATAATAATGATGATGATGATGATGGGGATATGATACTAAGGGAATACTGATGTTGATCTTTAAATAGAATTATAGGCGTACGTTTTTAAATTTGGCGAGCAGAGAACAAATAGATTGACACTCTGTCATCAAAACGATTAAAACTACAAAGGGACGGCCTTACAGTACGAGTATTGGCAACTTTTTGAATTCTCAAGGTGGTGGTGGTGGTGGTGGTGGTGGGGAATCAGGCGCGTACGTAGGGGAGGGGGTCGAACCCCCCCCCCCTAAAAAAAATTGTGTGTGTGTTTTGGAGGAAAACACCCCTCCCCCCCCCCCCCCCTCATTTCTATTTTTTAAATTTTGTTTTAATTAAAAAAAAAAAAAAAAATTATGCTAATGGTGACCTAAAAAAGGTGCCCTTACCCCCAACGGAACGAAATGTCGATCGGTCAATTTTTCAAATTTAGGAACAAAAAAAGTGCTCTTACCCCCCCCCCCCCCCCCCCCCTCCCCTCAATCGCAATACAACGAATGCATTTTAGCAATAATTACGTGTCCAGGCACCCACATTCAAGATCATTCGATAGGAATGTGTAAAATGGTAAAATAAAAAAGTATCGCTTAAAATTTCAGGAGGTACAATTCTACAGAACATCATGGAATCCATGCATGGTCTTTTAGAGGTTTGGTGTGTGCCTTCCACTTCCAAAACCTTATATCGCCGAGTGATGCCGAGTTCACCCAAACGCCGAGTTAGCCCGACCCCTTGAGAGAGAAAGAGAAAAGGACATAGAAAGTAAGAGAGAGAGGGGAGGGAGGGAGAGAGAGGAGATAGATAGAGAAAGAGAAAGACAGATAAAGAGAGAGAGAGAGAAAAAAAGGGAGAAGTTTATAGTGGATGAAATTAATTTATACTTAGGATCCATATTTTACCCCGACTTGTTTTCTTCTTCTCGTTTCTGTCTTTCCTGTTTTTCATGTTTATAGACTATTTTGAATATCTTCATTTCAGATGCTCTTCATATATTGGAAGAGTACCGCCTATCCAACCACAACCAATAGATCTCGCGAAAGGCTGCAGAAATGTAAGTTATTCATGGGCATAAAGATTGGGCACTTTACAAAGGGGGAAGGTGGAAATGTGCCTCCTCCCGCATGATGAAAATTAGCATGTGCGGGCATTGATTTTACTGAAATACAGTCCATACGTTTAAACGAAAATCCAACCTTAATAACAAACTGCTGACTATAAAAGCTAAAAAAATCAGAGAAACGGATTGGTGAAAGTTTGAAGGATATCCGACAAAATTATTTGAAGAAATAAAAAAAATACTTCATGATACTTATATGTGAGCTTCAAACCCACAAAATGACTCAAATATCAGCTTTTCAAAATTATTGACTTTGTACGGGATTTTCTTTTTAGAGGACCTATAATGAATTTGTTATTATTGAGTAGTGTCCTAAGGGAAAATTACTTGAGAAAAGGAAATTTAATGATATTTTTTTACAAGGCTCAAGTCAAAAGAAAGCTGATACAACGCTTAGTCAATTGCCTAAAAACTTTGATTTGCATCGCAGCCATTGGCTGAATTTGGCATTTTTTTCAATGTACAGAAATACCTATTACATCAAATAAGTTTTGTGTTCTCACATCTGTCCATAACGCATAGATTTTCTTTTTCAAACAGCGGTAGTCGATCTAAAACATCTGCACATGTATTTTACTTTTGTCAAGTATGTCTACTAACATATTTAACATTTGTTATAAATAACATTGGCTTAAGATGCTAAGAATATGAAATCTGAATAGTGGAAACAGTATATATTATACAAATGTAAAGAAATGTTATAAAAGTTCTCTAAATAAGCCTTTGATAAACCAACCTAATTATGTTGAACGCTCAGTAAATGATGACGACGGTGGTGGTGTCGTGGTTTAGTGGTTCATTCAATTGACTCTCATTCCAAGGGTTGAGGGTTCGAATCCCAGCCCGGCATGCAGTAATGTTCTTTGACAAGACATTAAACCATATTTGCCACTCTCATGCACCCCGGTGTGTATGGGTACCTCGCAATTGCTAGTTAAGATTACTTCAAGGTCCTTGGGAGGGCATTTACACTGTGTTCCAAATACGCCCAAAAATGCCAAACCGGAGCCTGACCGCGATGTTACCAAGGGCAACTACGCTTTACCGGCAGACATGCCAAGCCCGAAACATTCCAAAACGAAGTGTGATCTTTTGGCGTGTTTTGGCGTGTTTTGGCGTGTTTGGCAAGTATGAACGCTCGCAGTTGTAACATCGCGATGTTAGGTCACTTGACTTTATAGGAGTGGAGCTAGCTGCCGTCCTTGAAGAAAATGATAGAACGATGTAAACAAAGAATAACATAAGAGAAGGTGATAGAAGGAAGAAACAAAGAATAACAGAAGGAAACACAGAAAGAGGAAGTGATAGAATGATAAAAAATAAAAAAGAATAACATAAGAGAAGGTAATAGAAGGAAGAAACAAAGAATAACATAAGGAAACACAGAAAGAGGAAGTGATAGAATGATAAAAAACAAAGAATAACATAAGAGAAGGTGATAGAAGGAAGAAACAAAGAATAACATAAGGAAACACAGAAAGAGGAAGTGATAGAATGATTAAAAAAACAAAGAATAACATAAGAGAAGGTGATAGAAGGAAGAAACAAAGAATAACATAAGGAAACACAGAAAGAGGAAGTGATAGAATGATAAAAAAACAAAGAATAACATAAGAGAAGGTGATACAGAAGGAAGAAACAAAGAATAACATAAGGAAACACAGAAAGAGAAAGTGATAGAAGGAAGAAACAAAGAACAACATAAGGAAAGACAGAAAGAGAAAGTGATAGAATGATAAAATAAAAAAAGAATAACATAAGAGAAGGTAATAGAAGGAATAAATAAAGAATAACATAAGGAAACACAAAGGAGGAAGTGATAGAAGGAAGACACAAAGAATAACATAAGGAAACACAGAAAGAGAAAGTGATAGAAGGAAGTGATAAAGAATAACATTAGAGAAGGTGCTAGAAGGAAAAACAAAGAATAACATAAGGAAAGACAGAAAGAGGAAAGTTTTTGCATCGGAGTGCCGCGCATGCGCATTACCAACTAAAACACGCCAAAACATCACTGAGCTTTTCAGTCGGTGAAAATGAGGTATTTGACAGTATAAATGCGCCGACCTCATTCTGAAAAGTCGCGATGTTTCGCGCACCCGTTTACACTTGTGCGGAAACATCACCGACTGAAAAGCTCAGTGAAGTTTTGGCGTGTTTTAGTTGATAAAGCATGCGCGGCACTCCGATGCAAAAACTTTCCTCTTTCTGTCTTTTCTTATGTTATTCTTTGTTTTTCCTTCTATCACCTTCTCTTATGTTATTCTTTATCACTTCCTTCTATCACTTTCTCTTTCTGTGTTTCCTTATGTTATTCTTTGTGTCTTCCTTCTATCACTTCCTCTTTTGTGTTTTCTTATGTTATTCTTTATTTATTCCTTCTATCACCTTCTCTTATGTTTTTTTAATATTTTTTTATCATGCTATCACTTTCTCTTTCTGTCTTTCCTTATGTTATTCTTTGTTTCTTCCTTCTGTATCACCTTCTCTTATGTTATTCTTTGTTTTGTATCATTCTATCACTTCCTCTTTCTGTGTTTCCTTATGTTATTCTTTGTTTCTTCCTTCTATCACTTTCTCTTTCTGTGTTTCCTTATGTTATTCTTTGTTTCTTCCTTCTATCACTTTCTCTTTTTGTGTTTCCTTATGTTATTCTTTGTTTCTTCCTTCTATCACCTTCTCTTATGTTATTCTTTGTTTTGTATCATTCTATCACTTCCTCTTTCTGCACTCAAAAAAAAAAAGTGCTAAATTTAGCACTTAAAGATTCAATTTTAGCACTTTTTAGGAGCTCGCATAGTGACTGCACTCGAAGTGCTGAGTTAGCACTTGCACCCGGGCTACTTTGCTAGCACCCAAAGGAGCTGACTGTTGTGCTAAATTTAGCACTTAAAGATTCAATTTTAGCACTTTTTAGGAGCTCGCATAGTGACTGCACTCGAAGTGCTGAGTTAGCACTTGCACCCGGGCTACTTTGCTAGCACCCAAAGGAGCTGACTGTTGTGCTAAATTTAGCACTTAAAGATTCAATTTTAGCACTTTTTAGGAGCTCGCATAGTGACTGCACTCGAAGTGCTGAGTTAGCACTTGCACCCGGGCTACTTTGCTAGCACCCAAAGGAGCTGACTGTTGTGCACTTAAAGTGCCAAGTTTTGCTCTCTTTTGGGTGCTAGCAGAATAGCCCTTGTGCAAGTGCTAACTCATGCGTTGTTTGACATGCCCCATCTACATTTGGTATGTGGTCAAGGTGGATGTCCTTCGTCATTTACCACTTTCAACTCTTACAGGAAACATTTATTAAACCAACATCCACAAGAAGAACCTGAACCTGAAGTTGTACAGGGTATGGAGGGTCTAGTTGATGCTGATTTGGGTGTTGCTGTTGGTGAAGTGCATAATCCTGCAGCAGATGATGCATTTGATGATGATGATGATAGGATAGGCCTACTACAAGAACAAGATGGAGCAATGCATAATGACAGTACAAGACACTATGAATATGACAGACAATGAAAGCGGACAAAATATACAGTTCCTTAGGTAGACAAAGGAACATCCCTTCACTGCTATTATGTAAAAATGTGTAGAACAGGTGTCACATGCATATTCACCTGTTCTACACATTTTACATAATAGCAGTCAAGGGATGTTCCTTTGTCTACCTGAGGAACTGTATATTTTGTCCGCTTTCATTGTCTGTCATGTTCATAGTGAGACCAGCTGCATTTTTCATTGGTTCTCTTTTATCAAACACCAACATGACCCATGCTATGACAAACAGAGTGTTATCTGCTGCAACAGCTTTGAATACTGATGTTGTTGACAGTTTAAGGAGAAAAGTTATTCAGACTTTTGAGGCCTTGGGTATTGACCTGGAGAATGAAGAATGTAAGAATCTCTTAGCTGAATTTGATTCAAAAACAAATATTCACAAGGTAACAGCTATTATACTAACCGACCAATCAGATCAGGTTATGCAGTCAGCACTCGATGTTAAGTGCTGCATATTGTTATAGCACTCGTTTTCTGCACTCAAATATTCAGCACGTTTCGGTTTCCTTGTTAAAGTTAACCCGTCAAGTGCTGATTTTGGCACTTCAAGTGCAGAATCTCACTCAGCACCCAACATTTAGCACCTCAGTTTTTTGCGTGTGTGTTTCCTTATGTTATTTTAGTGTTTCTTCCTTCTATCACCTTCTCTTATGTTATTCTTTGTTTACATCGTTCTATCATTTTCTTCAAGGACGAAAGCTAGCTCGATCGCTCCTAAAGTCACGTGACCTAACATCGCGATGTTACAACTGCGAGCGTTCATACTTGCCAAACACGCCAAAACACGCCAAAAGATCACACTTCGTTTTGGAATGTTTCGGGCTTGGCATTTCTGCCGGTAAAGCGTAGTTGCCCTTGGTAACATCTCGGTCAGGCTCCGGTTTGGCATTTTTTGGCGTGTTTGGAACACAGTGTAAATGACGAGGATTCCCTTGGTTAACAAGAATTGATATTATTCTTTTATTGCAAAGGCTAACAAATCAACCTAAGGCAATTTCGGTAGCCTTGTGCGGCATGAAAATTGTACCGAGACCTGGAAACATAATCCGAACTTGATATAGGCAATGCAATAGAGTGTTGATATCGTCCTTGAGTTGATTTCATGGAAGCCTGCGCTCATGTTAATATTTTACTTAATTCGAATATTGAATTGAGTGCAACCCATCATTAACTTTATTATTATATCGACAGGTGCTACTATCGTTGTATTTAGAAATCAGCGTTCTTCCCCTTTTACTATCTTTATTTATAAAAATTGACTTTCTCCCCTTTCTCTTTTCTACAAGCACATCTAGCTTAATGCTAATACTATAGCCTTGTTATATCATGTTTATTTAATTCATATTAGTTATGCATTGAGCGTGTAACTTATTTTTCTTTTCTTTTTTACATTTTGTATATGTCATGTATTGTATTGGAAAGGTGTATCAATGTAAATTATCAAAATGTAAAATTATACAAAATGATATAGAAATCATTAAATCAAAGCAAACCCCTTAAACGGGAGACACTCGTTTGTCTGAAGGTTCATTTTCCCGAAGGTTCGTATAGTTCCGAAAATGAAGTAGGGTTCATAATTCCCCGAAACGATACAGTGTTCTATGCCATTTCGGAATAATGAACCCTATTTAAATTCCGGAATTACAAACCTTGAAGTTCGGAAATAAATCCCTTCTGAAAAACGACATGTAACTATTTCTACAATTAATTGACAGTTTGGGGAAATCTCTCGCCAAATCTATCACGCACTCGGGTTTTATAACGAAGAACAACGGGCTGATCGAGATAACTATATTCGAATAGAAATTGCGAATGTATTAGCCGGCAGGGAGTCAAACTTGAACATAAATAATGGAGTAACGTTCGGCATTCCGTATGACTATTCATCCATCATGCACGGTAGCAGCACTGTAAGTATTTTACTTTTCTAATTTTTCTCTTCTTATCTATCAGTTTGTTCCTAAATGAGTGCAATTAAATAATATGTTTATCAGCTTTGGCTACTCTCGCGGCAATAAATACATGTGCATTGCGAAAGGATATGAGAGAATATTGTTTACGTATCTTAAATCCCCATTGCTATCCTCCCTTTTGTAAATCAGTGTTTGCAAAGGTTGATAAAATGTCTCCGCCAGGAATCAAATTTGAATGGGTCCCTGGCTTAGAACTCCAATGCCTTAACCACTAGGCCACGGATACTGGATACCTCATAAGAAAATTCAGGACTCAACTTCCTATGCTAATAGGGAAAATAGTAGAAATATTTGTTGCATTTTTAATTTTGTAAATTTGTAAATTCGAGATCGGCGGGTAAATTTTGCATCGTTAAACTTCACCTTGTTTTAGGAGTAGTCTAGTTCTGGATGTATTAAATAATTTTGTTTGTAAAAGCCCTATGTTTCTATTCGACGTAGAGAGCGCTCATTCCACTCATTCACTCTGTCATTTACCAGTTCAAGATAAGCTTGATTTCTGGTAATGATAGATAATAAATTCTCACAGAATCCAACAAAACTTACACTGAATGTTCAAGATTACAAATAAATGACATTGTGACAAACGAGTAATGAGCAAAGAAAGATAGGGAAATCAAGGTAGGTAGGCCCAACACCATGTGCTTAACACGTGTCACTATAATGTGCAAATGAGAGTTGTTGGGGATGATTTCCAGCAAGTTTGTTTTTATTTTACTGGTTTAAACAATTCATCTACTCCAGGATAAACAATGCAGAATGAACTATAGCCATGTTCTGTCGACAGACGATTCCCATAACAGAGCTCAAGATGAGCTTTAAGAAGATTAGGAGAATTTAGCCAACCTGGTTCGAGTTTGGGCACAATTATGGCGATTACTGCTTTGTTGGACAAGCACAAAACAAAATACCATACGATATGCTGCCACCAACTCACACTCTGTGTATTAGTGTGGTACGGTATGTCACTGAAACAGCACCCGTAGGACTTTTGTGCCAAGAAATTGTTTTTTTTTTTTTTTTTTTTTTTTTTGCATTTTTGGATTCATTGGGGTCCAAGCTATCAGAAATTGATGGGGTTCAAATTTTCCCGAAGACACCAAATTTCCCTATTGCGCTTTATATAAGCCATTTTGGCGCCCAATATGGACCCCCAGGAAATGAAGGAGGGGTCTGAAAATTCGAACCCCATCATTTTTGGCCAATTGGGACCCTTTTGAAGCCAAAACAACAACAAAACAAAAATCCATTTTGGCAAAAAAATCTTACGGGATTACATACCATACCGCACTATATAGGTGGCTCTATCATTCACTAAAATAATTTAACAACCATGTGATTGCTTTCACTTCTCGTTACTTTAGTACCAGTCTAAAGATGGAGTTCTGCCAACCATCATAGCGCTCGACCCACTGGAGATGCCGTATATGGGGAATCGCGTTGCGCCTACATTTTATGATCTTAAGAAGCTCAATTTGGCCTACGGGTGCCCAGCTTTGGCTGCCGAAGACTGTACGATGCTGTCTAGCTCGTTTGGTTGCTTTAACGAGGGATACCTATTGCCGACTTGCGAGTGCGCTTGCAAACCGCAGTATACGGGTACCAATTGTGACATGGCGAACCCTGACTATGTTCCACGTAAGACTCTTCCCTTTTGTTATTTTCATAATACCAATAAACTAACAAAAGATCAAACCCAATCAATTGTAAAATAATGCTTGGAATCTTCGTAAAAGAAGCTTAGGCAGAGAGTAGGAGGGTGGGGGTACTGTGGATGTCGAACATTCGGCTTTTGGGCGATATTCAAGAAATCAGTTCTGAAAGAAAAATTTCTGAAAATAATGTTTGCAATGTATTTATCCTTTATGGTATCTTTTAGAATAAAGGATGTAAACATTGATAATTGTATCCTCAGGCATTTTGCCGAAGGTGTACTTTGGATTCAGCAGCGTTACGCCGCCGCCGCCGCCGCCGCTGCGTCATAACTGCCACATTCCTTGACGGATTTCTTCAAATTTTGTATGGAGGTGTATCTTGGTATAATCAACACACCTTTAAATTTTGTTGGTGAAGCTGCCTCCAGTGTTCCGTTTTTATATGGTCAAAGGTCATATTTTGATAGATGTCTTGCGTGCACTCTAGTGTGCGGCTAAACTGCATCATTTCTCGAAAGATTTTTTTCAAATTGAGTATGGAAGTTTATGTTGGTAAAATTTATGTACCTATATTTTTTGGTGATGCTTCCAAAAAAGTGCCACCATTGTCCCGTGTTTTATAGGGTCAAAATGTCATATTTTGCAGAATGGCATGAGTGCACTCTGCAGACAACATTTCTTGATTAATTTCTTTCAAATTTTGTATAGAACGATCTCGGAACGATCTACACATATCTTTACTCTTTGGTGATGCTGCCCTCATTGTTTCATCCTTTATAGGGTCCAAGGTAATTTGTCCCTTGTGTGCGCCTTTACTGCCACATTTCTGGAAGGATTTTTTTTTCAAATTTTGTATAGAGGTGTATCTTGGTCAAATCTACACATCTTTAGTGTTTGGAGATGCTGCCACCTGTATTCGTCTTTTATAGGGTCAAAGGTCATATTTTGGTGGGTGTATATACATGTAGTGTGCGCTCTGCAGGTCATATTTCATGACGGATTCCTTTCAAATTTTGTATGGAGATGTATCTTGGTACAATCTACAGATCTACACTTTGGGGCGACCTGCCACATTTCTTGACGAGTTTCTTTCAAATTTTGGAGGTGTGTCTCAGTAAAATCTACACATCTTTAGTGTTGTGATGCTGCCACCTGTGTTCCGTCTGTCATATGGTCCAAATGGCATATTTTGGTGGCTGTCTTTTGTGCGCTCTATAACTGCCACATTCCTTGGAAGATGTCTTTCAAGTTTTCTACAGAGATGCATTATACTCTAATCTACACACATATTGTTTTGGTGATGCTGCTCCTAGTCTTGACAATAGTCTGAGCCACAATTGGAGATCTCTACGTCATCCTTTTGTTTCAGGGAGGGGAGAGAGGATCTTTGTTCCTCCTTCGAACATAAGGATGACACGAAATCGCCACTGCCGGTGGATACATTTTGCTTTGCGCGGCAATACAGATTGCGATATTTCTAGTTACATTGAAAAACTTGTCCATATTAAAACTGAAATGGCATACTTATAGGCACTCCTTCAAACCCTCTTGTCAAATTTTACCTAGTTCTTATTTTACAACTATAAGCAAACTAAAGTGAAGTAATATATTTTGTGTTCTTGATTTCATTGGAAATACCCATGCATGAATCAATGTGTAACGTGAACTGTGAAATACGAAATAAACCAAACCCTGTACCTTTAACATTTATTGAGAATGTTCCATTACATTATAGTATATCTATCTCTTTGATTAAGGTTGCATACAAAGATTCACAATAGACGATGGGCTGACAGGGACCATCTTCTCACCTAATTATCCGTCGAACTATAATCCGGATACAATTTGCCAATACATTATTACGGTAAGACGGGTATCCGGTTCTTTTAATACGGTCCACGTCCTTAAGATGGGCTGTAGGCCATAAAGCTAAGAGCCACTGATGTTTAAAGTAGCCCTTGCATTTCCATAATTTTATTAAACAAATTCGTTTTCACCGTAGCAAAAAGCAGAATTGACAAAAGACGTAACTCCATTTCGTTGACAATCAGACATGCATGAAGTCTTTCGTCTACGGCTAATTGTCAACGAAACGGAGTTAAGTCTTTTGTTAATTTCGTTTGTTGATACGGCAGGCAGCCAGTGAAAACGAATTCGTTTAATAACATTATGGAAATGCAAGCACTACTTTAAACAAACAGAACTTTGTTATTCCTAGCTCATTTTTCCTGACTGAGGTGTCATATGAAAGGGCAGAAACTCAACTTTCTAGAAATGTGATTTTCTCTTTGAAATTCAGATATCGTCCGCCAAATGACTTTTTGTTTTCCTCTCTTCAAATTGATTTTAATCACTCATGCATGAAATATGCATTATATGAGTTGCACCAAATGAAAGAGGGGATCTAAGCTTTACAAATCTGTTTCATTTATCAATTATAATTGTGATTAAGTTATGATAAAACATCGATAATTCTCGGTTTCGTTTTTTCTGGGACGCACTGTATAGCTATAGTGCGCGGTGGACTTTAACTTTCTTTAAGACTGGAGTTAGGGGAATTCTCCGTCATTTTCAATGGGTTAAGAACATCTAATTGTGATGAATTACATATCATTTTAAGAGCTTAAAATCTCCTTTTCTACAATCAAAATTAATCCCCCCCCCCCCCAAAAAAAAAAAAAAAAAAAAAAAAATCATATCTGATGACTTGATGAAGCCAACAAGCGTGGTGAAAATATATTTCAATATACTAAATATGATATATTTCGGGCACCTTGCTGCCCGAATGTGGCAATATTCTGGAACCTCGCTGTGAAAGAGACATTCTGGCACCTTGTTGATTGATTATGTGGGCATTCAGGCACTTCATTGCCTGAAATCGTCCCGTTTCTTAATGTTGCGTGCGAGCGAGGAAAAAAGATTCTTAATTGTTTTTTTAATGTTTTTTTTTTCAGAAAAATACACAGCGGTTTCTAACTTTTTGCTTTCACGAAAGTGACCTTTAATCCATAATGGATCCGAAAATAGATCTTTAATTAACTTCTCTCGCGGCACCCGGTTGGAAAAGGGGTTCTAGGACACCTACCCCCTGGATAAACACCCCCAGTCAACTGCCCCCTAGGGCAACCACCCTTTAGGACGACTACCCCCGGGACAACTACCCCCCCCCCGATGACTACTCCCAGACAACTACCCCCTAGGACAACTACCCCCTAGGACAACTACCCCGCGGACAACTACCCCCTGGACAATTACCCCCTGGACAACTACCCCCAGACAACTACCCCCTACGACAACCATCCTCTAGGACAACTTCCCCCGGGACAACTACCTTTATGGAAATGATTTTCTGTATTATTTTTAATTTCCTGTTCATGGAGGACGAAGTGGAGATGCCCCAAAGTTGTCCGGGGGTAGTTGTCCGGGGGTTGTTGTCCGGTGGTAGTTGTCCTAGGGGGTAGTTGCCCGGGGGTTGTTGTCCGTGAGATAGTTGTCCTGGAGGTATAGTTGACTGGGGGTGATTACCCGGGGGTGGATGTCCAGGGGGTTGGTGTCCGGATACGAGAAAAAAATGTACCAAAGTACTAGTGTTTAGTTTTAAATTGTCATTATGTAGACCTACTAATATACTACTACAATGTACTAATGCAGGCCCTATTTCTATGTTGGCTTTTTAAAGGGGCCAGCTGAATCATATATCAGTGTGCAATTTACTGATTTCAACCTGCAACCTGGAAACACAGCTTGCACAAATGATTACCTGGATATCTTCTTGGCGGATACAGATCTGGCCAACACGACGAGTTGTGGCTCAGTTGCTCCATTAGCCTTCGACAGCATCGACAATGAGATAAGGATCGTGTTTAAGTCAGATTCCACCATCCAGGACAAGGGATTCTCTTTGATGTACACCATACACATCAAGCCAATGCCAATGGCAATGGCAAGCTGCAATGTGTCATTCAACAGTTCAGTCGGTGAGATCACCAACTACGTCAGTGAATCCCCGATCAATACGCATTGCACATATGAGATCAATGTGCCAGAAGGGCAACGGGTTGCCCTGACCATGCAGTCATTCGATGTAGAGAACGGGTACTGCTCCGTAAGCAGTATAGAGGTATACTTAGGAGATGGCACCTCGACACCTATTCAGTAAGTCCAAAGACATTATATACAGTTCCCATTTGAATCATCTTACGTTTCAAATTTTCCCCAAAATGCTCCTAGGACGACTATCCAGAATGAGATAATCTAGACCACTGTCTCCTGGGACATTCGTGGATGATCACTTTCCGGTCATTATCTCTAGGATTACTAATGATTGTAATTATATATCCCTCATAAAATACATCTTGTTCACGGATTGGTCAAGAGCTCTCACGTGATCATGAATGAATTATTCCACTACAAGAGAAATTCCTCAACAATGGCGACTGCATGGCATATTGTGAAAATTTCCAAGATTTAGACCTCAAATTTAGTTAACTAGAACAAACTACAGGGCTTTACAACCACAAGTGACAGAGTTTGATGAGGCAAGAAACAAGTTAAGTAGGGATGGACTGTATTTTAAGGTAAACTAATTCTAAGAATCTAACATGAGATTCGAGCCGAGATAGACAACGAAACGTTGAAAGTCTGCAACTGTTTGTAATGTAACAGTCTCGGAGTGACTGATTCCAGATGAAACTTAAAATGTCTTTTATTATCTCCTGCAATCCCAATTTCAGATTTTGTAACCAATGCGTCCCTAAGGAGGAAATCATCTCTGCCACCAATATGATGAAGATCATATTTGCTGTACAGGGTTCCCAGGAAAACGCCAGCTTTTCTGCGACCTACCGAGCTGTTGAAATCGCTATAAACTCTTCGAACCCGGATATAGAAGGATCCACTTGCAGTCACTGCCAAAGTACGACGGACCAAGACAAAGGTTATATTCAGTCACCGAGATATCCTCGGGCCTACCGAAGATGGATGTGCTGTCAATATGAGATCACTACATCGCCAGGCTTACACGTGGAGCTTAACTTCGCACGAATCTTTCAGATCGACGAAGAAGACACCATCTCCATTGATATTGGCGGCTCACAACCAATAAGGCAAGTCACAGCTCAACGCGCTTGTTCTGTATATAACCTCAAAGGAATTAGGTAGTATGTTGTAAATTCATAAGCTGTCATAATCTGTCCACATTTCTGTAGCCATTGCACACGAGGTGTCAATTTCACCGTAGCATCAATTGCATTCAGGCATGCATTTTAGCAGGAAAGACGCAGACGCAGTTTCCAGGTAGTTGACACAGAGGTGTGGTTGCCTACCGCAGGGTAGTCCTTCGTCGACAGAATAGTGCCGACACCAACCATTGAAACTACCATTTTGGGGGCACTGGGGAGTTTTTAACATTGGTTTGACTGCTCGTTTACAGCCATCATCAATTTGGGGTTGATTCTTTTATGTTTACAGAAGCAAGCGCTTTCTGTTTGATCGACCAGTCAATAAGCATAGAGTGAAATGAAACCTCATATGAAACGGGCTTAAAATGCATCAATAATGATTACAGAAACTAAATATGTTATCCTGCATACATGTATGTTGATAAATTTTATTTTAAAAGGTCGAAATCTCTTATTTAAAAAAAAAATCAATGTGTTGCGACAAATATGCATCTATTAGTTTATTCAGATCCGAATATGTAAGTCTAAATTTTCTTTTGACACAAGCTATGCCACAATTAAAAGACTTTGATCATCAATTAAAAATAAGATCTTAAAAATAAAGGAAATAAAAGGAAAAAAGAACTGTAACAGTCCGAAGTTGAATCCATTTCAGGTTTTCTTCTCTTCTAATTAAAACACGATCGTAGAGACCTTCGAGAATCAAACTCAAGGGCATGATCTATATTCTATTATGTCATATAGAAGTCATAATAACAATGATAATAATAATGATAGTAAAAATGATAAAAATAATAATATTTACATTGTGCTAAATGTTAATGTTTCTAAGCGCTGTACTAATATTACCCCGAAATTAGCCGAGCTAGTCTGATAAAACGCTCTGGCATTCGTGGAATTTCGTCGTACGGGTACCCATTTCAATCGCATGGGTGGAGAGTGGCAAAAGATAGATTAACATCTTGTCAGAAATCATGTTCTGATGACGTAATACGTTACGCTGTCATTTTCAGATGTTTCAAATCATAGTACAGTATTGAAATTGCAATTGGGCCGATTTGTTGAAAGTCTTTGCGATCGTGTTTGAAATGGAAGATAACAAATTAACCCCTTCCTCCTTAATTTTGTATCAGGCTCATTCTGACCGGTCACGATGCCCCGATCGGTTCGTACGTCTCTCTTGCTGAGAAGATGAGTATCCAGTTCGAGTCCAACGAAAGCTGGTTTGCAGGCCGCGGGTTCCGTGGATTCTTCCGAAGTGTGTCTCTCAGCATTCCCCAGGATGAGGATCCGGTTACCCTAACCACTGTTATCCCGGAGCCGTAGCGTGAATCCACACAAATAAGGGGGTGGAACGTACGATAGGGGGCACCAGTCTTACTCGGTAAATGAAGTGCTAACTTACAAGGCTACTGAATGGGGTGTGTGCGAGAAGTGCATGGTCCCGGTGTCTTCTATTTTTGTCCTATTCCCCTTCCCCTATCACTTTCTCCCTTTCTCCTTCTTCCTTTCTCCCTTTCCTCTTTCCCCTTCTCCTTCTCCCTTTCCCTTCTCCCTTTCCCCTTCTTCCTTTCCCCTTTCCCCTTCTCCCTTCTCCCCTTTCCCTCCCCCTTCTCCCGTTCCTCTTCTCCCTTTCCCCTTTCCCCTTCTCCCTTTTCCCCTTTCCCCTTATCCCTTTCCCCTCCTCCCTTTCCCCTTCTCACTTTCCCCTTCACCATTCACTTTTCCCTTCTCTCTTTCCCCTTTCTCACTTTCCCCTTCTCCCTTCCCCTTCTTCCTTTCCCTTTCTCCCTTTCCCCTTCTCCCTTTCCTCTTTCCCCTTCTCTCTTCCCCTTTCCCTTCCCTCTTTCCCCTTCTCCCTTTACCCTTCGCTCTTCCCCCTTTCTCCCTTCCCCTCCTCCCTTTCCCCTCCTCCCTTTCCCCTTCACCATTCACTTTTCCCTTCTCTCTTTCCCCTTTCTCACTTTCCCCTTCTCCCTTCCCCCTTCTTCCTTTCCCCTTCTCCCTTCCCCTTCTTCCTTTCCCCTTTTCCCTTTCCCGTTCTCCCTTTCCTCCTTCCCCCTTCTCTCTTCCCCCTTTCTCCCTTCCCCTTCTCCCTTTACCATTTTCTCTTCCCCCTTTCTCCCTATCCCCTTCTCTCTTTCCCGTTCTCCCTTTCCCTTTGATGTAGTCTTTTTGTTCTTTAAATGTCACTTTACGCTGGTCGCGATGCCAGAGCTTAGGCCAAGGACTGGTAGGCAAGCGCATCCGGTAAAGATATTTGTGTTAACCCAGGCAAGCCTCATCGGCATCAGCGCTGTTCTTTCTGTGGATATTGCAAATTATTATGACCCCCAGCAGTGTCAAGATCCCCATTGGCACCTGGATGGAGACGGGAAAATGTTGATTTTTAAAATAGTGTCATGGCAAGGGACAATGTGGCGGGCTGGGATTCGAACCCTCAATCGTTGGATTGAGAGTCAACTGAATAAACCACTATACCACGACATAATATACGCGCTATATTACAAGAACGAAATAAGTTTACAAAGTAGGTAAGTTAGTTAAATTGGGAACTGTTTGGACGACGGCAAACAGGAGGAATCAAGACGTTCATGTAAGAGATGGGTCGACTTCATCTGGGGCAATGGAAGATTAGCTGACGTAAACGCCCGTGCACTCCCCAAGGGATCCTGAGAGAGATAATAGGGACTTTTAGATTTGCACGACGGAGAACGTGGACTGCCCTTTTAAGGCTGTGTGACGTCACTGTCCGTGCCTTAAAAGGACGTCATATTGCCGTAAAAGGGCAGTCCACGTTCTCCGTCGTGCAAATCTAAAAGTCCCTAATGATTCATTGCGTTGTCTTATCTGTTTGAGAACATTTTTATTATATTTCATTGCAGAATGCGATTTTATTTAGATCACATCAATCATGTGCGTCTATTGAACATTCAGGAGAAGGAAGACATATGTGGGCGTTGCAAGAAAATTGCGATTGATTGCAACTCTACTTATTTGCAACGCCCCCACTTATTTCCTAAATTTCCTAGGATTTTGTTAGGATTAAAGTTTTAACAATTAAGTTAAGTTAACTAGATCTAGCTTTTCTTCTCCTCCTCCTCTCTCTCTCTCTCTCTCTCTCTCTTACTAATGGGGCGTTGCAACAAAGCTGAGCTGCGATCAATTGCAAATTTGCAATTAATCGCAGCTCAGCTTTGTTGCAATCGCAAGACATACGCTTGATTTGGGAGATTAACAAGTGATTGCAACTTTCTTGCAATGCCCCAATAGTGTTTGTTTTCAATCAAAATTAAACGGTTTTATTATACAGTGCGTCCCAGAAAAAAGGAAATGCAAGCACTACTTTAAACAAACAGAACTTTGTCATTCCTTGCTCATTTTACCTGATTGAGGTGTCATATGAAAGGGCAGAAACTCAACTTTCTAGAAATGTGATTTTCTCCTAGAAATTCAGATACCGTCCGCCAAATGACTTTTTGATTTCCTATCTTCATTTTAATCACTCATGCGTGAAATATGCATCCTATGAGTTGCATCAAATGAAAGAAGAGGATCTAAGCTTTTCAAATATGTGTCATTTATTAATTATAAATGTGACTACGTTATGATAAAACATCGATTATTCTCGGTTTCGTTTTTTCTGGGACGCACTGTACTAATTAAAAGGGTGGGGAGCGTATGATTGTATTATTTGTCGTTTAAGTGTAGCTTTTAAGGAGTAAATGGTTGAACAAGACTTTAGTTTGTCGGGAAAAGTATTCCAAATGTCCGGACCAGAATGTCTAACAGATGTGTGTGTTATTGATAATTTGGGATTTGTAAGATGAAAGTTTCCAGATATGCGAGTAGGGTACGAATAAACAGAACTACTAAATCTGAATATGTTATCAAAAGGTGGTGGAAGTTGATTATTAATGTACTTAATGACTGCTATTGAATGGTGTTCAAATCTATTTTTTTTTAGTGTTTTAAGTTTATAGAAAAAAGGATCAGTGTGAGCTAAGAAATGCGAACCTGTACAAATACGTGTGGCTTTCTTTTGCAGTTTAAAAATAGAATTAATTTTTGTCGAACCACAATTTGCCCGTACAATATTACAATATGTTATATACGGGAGAACTAGCGTATTATAGAGTAGGAATAAGGTTGCATGGGGTAGAAGAAACTTTAGCTTGGAGATTATTTTTGGAAATGCACATTGTAACGTGGTGTAAATGCTCATTCTAAGTCAAAGTATCATCTATAAGTACTCCCCAAAACTCGGACTTAGTTTTCATCTCTAGTAGCATATCATTGATTTTGATATATCGGTGTTTCTGTATTTATGAGAATGATGTTTAAAATACATGAAGTTGGTCTTTTTTGTATTAAAAGAAAGTTTATTGGGCTTGAACCATTTTGATACTTTGTTAATTTCATAATTCAAAGTATTGTTTAAAGAATTAAGGTCTTTATGACGATAAAAGATATTTGTGTCATCGGCAAATAAGATAAAGGAAAGAAGGGGGAAGTATTGATAATAACATTTACATAAAGAAGAAATAATAGTGGACCTAAGATGGATCCTTGAAGAACACCGCATTAAATTAAAAGAGGATCAGAATCATAAGTTTTCAATGTCACATATTGTCTTCTGTTTGTTAAATAATCTTGAAACCATAATAGTGGCTGACCCCGAATGCCATAATGACTGAGTTTTGGAGAGTAGAATAGCGTGATTGAGCGTATCGAATGCTTTACTCAAGTCACAGAATATACTTATAACATGTTCTTTGTTTATGGCACTTGTAATTTTGTCATAAATTTGAATTAATGCTAGGTTAGTTGAGTAATTTTTCCTGAAGCCATATTGATTTAAATTGAGTATTTTGTATTTAGTGATAAATTTATGTAGCCTATTATGAACTATTTTTTTTCTAATACTTTGGATATACTTCAAGGTAGGGAAATTGGACGATAATTACCAATTTCGTGGGGATCATCTTTTTTCAGAATGGGATTGACTTTAGCTATTTTTAATACATCAGGGAAAACACCTTGTGATAACGAGTGATTAAATATGTGAGTTAAAGGCTTTGCAACTTGATACATTATATCTTTTAGGAGAGACATACTTATTTTATCGAAACCGGTAGATTTAGAGTTTTAAAGATATTGGGTAATTTCGCGAGGATTTGTCGGGTTTAAAAGAGAGACTCTTGGTTTTAATTTGAAAGTGAGCGTGAGATCTATTAATTTTGCTGGCGAGTTCAGGGCCGATATTCGTAAAAAATGAATTAAAGGAATTTGCACGAAGATTAGGCTCATGTATTTAAGTGCCATTTTACTATCCGTGGGTGGGGGATCTGTTCCCCCCCCCCCATATCCTCTTTGATGATTTTCTAAGTTCCATTAGTGTTTGAAATGGCCTTTTTTATATTACAAAAAATGCAATCTACGGGATGTACGGATTTGTTTTGTTAATTTTTTGCGATAAATGTTACATATGTTAAGGTTAGAGTCAGTTAGATTGCGTAAATGTAATTTGTAGAGGTTGCGTGTTTTTATTGATTTCAATAAACCTTTCGTTATCCAAGGATTCCTAGGTTTATTTCGCTTATTTTTCAATTTGCCTAAAGGGATATTCTTTTCATAATGAAATTGCAATCTGTTACTAAAATTTGTATATGCGGTATTGACATCAATTACATTATATACATCATACCATCCCTCTAAAAAAATAAACCCTGTTTCGGCAATTCTATATTACGTTTTGATTCTTTGCGATATAATTTATAAGCTCATCAAATTAATGATTCAGGGCAACATAGTTTGCATTCACAAGTTAAAAATATGGGTAGGTGATCGGAAACTTCAGTACACAATATTCCACCGATGGTTTTGTTATTATGTACGTTTAAAAAAATATTGTCATTCTGAGCTGATAAATGTGAATTTATTCTGGTGGGTTTATTAATAATCGAAAAATAGCCGCATGAGTGCATCAACTGCATACAATTGGTTGAGTTACTGTTATCAGATGTGAGGGAGAAGTTGATGTTAAACTCACCAAGGATAAACAAAAAAAATGTTTATTTTCATCCCCTTTTTTATGAAGATAAAAATCCAGTTCGTCACAGAATAATTCATAATAAGAGTCAGGTGGTCTATAATTTAATCCAATAATGACATTTTTGACATTTGAGTTATTAATTAGTTAAGAGAGATAGAAAGAGACAGAGGGGGGGGGGGGTAGAAAGGAAGCAGGAACATGAATATAAGATAATACGTGAGGTCCCTCATCGATGGTTTTGTTAATTTTCATCCACCGACAACTGCTTTCGGATCATAACCACCTGTATACATACCTTAGACAATTACTCGAGATAACTACCCCCTAGGAAAACCTGCTCAAAACAACTACCCCTACGAAAACTACCCCAGACAATAACCCCAAGAAAATACCGTATATACAGGTGTATAGGACAACTTGCTCAGGACAATTACCCCAAGACAACTACCCCAGACAGTAACCCCAAGAAAATACCGTATAGGACAACTTCTTCAGGACAATTACTTCTATACAACTCCCCCAGACAACTACCCCAGGAAAATAACCCCAAGACAAATACCCTATAATGACAACTTGCTCAGGACAATTACCCCAATACAACTACCCCAGACAATAACTCCAAGACAAATACCCTATCACTTGCTCAGGACAATTACCCCAAGACAACTACCCCCAGGACAATAACTCCAAGACAAATACCCTATGGGACAACTTTTTCATGACATTTACCCCAATACAACTTCCCCAGACAATAACCCCAAGACAAATAGCCTATAGGGAAACTTGCTCAGGACAATTACCCCAATACAACTACCCCAGACAATAACTCCAAGACAAATACCCTTTAGGGCAACTTGCTCAGGACAATTACCCCATAACAACTAACCCAGGACAATAACTCCAAGACAAATACCCTTTAGGACAACTTGCTCAGGACAACTTCCACAAGACAACTACCCCAGACAATAACTCCAAGGCAAATACCCTAGAGGACAACTTCCTCAGGACAATTACCCCAATACAACTACCCCAGACAATAACTCCAAGACGAATACCCTATCACTTGCTTAGGACAATAACCCCAAGACAACTACCCCCCATGACAATAAAACCAAGACGAATACCCTATAATGACAACTTGCTCAGGACAATGACCCCAATACAACTTCCCCAGACAATAACTCCAAGACAAATACCCTATCACTTGCTCAGGACAATTACCCCAAGACAACCACCCCATGACAATAAACCCAAGACAAATACCATATATGAAAACTTGCTCAGGATAATTACCCCAAGGCAACTACCCCAGGACAATAAACCCAAGACAAATACCCTATAATGACAACTTGCTCAGGACAATTACCCCGATACAACTACCCCAGACAATAACTCCAAGACAAATACCCTTTCACTTGCTCAGGACAATTACCCCAAGACAACCACCCCATGACAATAAACCCAAGACAAATACCCTATAATGACAACTTGCTCAGGACAATTACCCCAATACAACTACCCCAGACAATAACCCCAAGACAAATACCCTATCACTTGCTCAGGACAATTACCCCAAGACAACTACCCCAGGAAAATAACCGCAAGACAAATACTCTATAGGACAACTTGCTCAAGACAACTACCCCAAGACAACTACCCCAGGACAATAACCCCGAGACAAATATCGTAGAGGACAACTTGCTCACGACAATTACCCCAAGACAACTACCCCAGGACAATTACCCCAAGACAAATACCCTAGAGGACAACTTGCTCAGGACAATTACCCCAAGACAACTACCCCAGACTATAACCCCAAGACAAATACCCTATAGGACAACTTGCTCAGGACAATTACCCCAAGACAACTACCCCAGACAATAACCCCAAGACAAGTACCCTATAGGATAACTTGCTCAGGACAATTACCCCAAGACAACTACTCCAGTTAATAACCCCAAGACAAATACCGTAGAGGACAACTTGCTCAGGACATTTACCCCAATACAACTACCCCAGACAATAATTCCAAGACAAATACCATAGAGGACAACTTGCTCAGGACATTTACCCTAATACAACTACCCCAGATAATAACCCCAAGACAAATAGTCTATAGGACAACTTGCTCAGGACAATTACCCCAAGACAACTACCCCAGACAATGACTCCAAGACAAATACCCTACATGACAACTTGCTCAGGACAATAACCCCAAGACAACACCCCCATGACAATAACCCCAAGACAAATACCCTATAGGACAACTTGCTCAGGACAATTACCCCAAGACAACTACCCCAGACAATAACCCCAAGACAAGTACCCTATAGGATAACTTGCTCAGGATAATTACCCCAAGACAACTACTCCAGTTAATAACCCCAAGACAAATACCGTAGAGGACAACTTGCTCAGGACAATTACCCCAAGACAACCACCCCATGACAATAAACCCAAGACAAATACCCTATATGAAAACTTGCTCACGACAATTACCCCAAGACAACTACCCCAGGACAATTACCCCAAGACAAATACCCTAGAGGACAACTTGCTCAGGACAATTACCCCAAGACAACTACCCCAGACTATAACCCCAAGACAAATACCCTATAGGACAACTTGCTCAGGACAATTACCCCAAGACAACTACCCCAGACAATAACCCCAAGACAAGTACCCTATAGGATAACTTGCTCAGGACAATTACCCCAAGACAACTACTCCAGTTAATAACCCCAAGACAAATACCGTAGAGGACAACTTGCTCAGGACATTTACCCCAATACAACTACCCCAGACAATAACTCCAAGACAAATAACCTTTCACTTGCTCAGGACAATTACCCCAAGACAACCACCCCATGACAATAAACCAAAGACAAATACTCTATAGGACAACTTGCTCAGGACAACTTGCTCAAGACAACTATCCCAGACAATAACTCCAAGACAAATACCCTATCACTTGCTCAGGACAATAACCCCAAGACAACTACCCCATGTAGGACAATAACCCCAAGACAAATACCCTTTAGGGCAACTTGCTCAGGACAATTACCCCATGACAACTAACCCAGGACAATAACTCCAAGACAAATACCCTTTAGGACAACTTGCTCAGGACAACTTCCACAGGACAACTACCCCAGACAATAACTCCAAGGCAAATACCCTAGAGGACAACTTCCTCAGGACAACTTCCACAGGACAACTACCCCAGACAATAACTCCAAGACAAATACCCTATCACTTGCTCAGGACAATAACCCCAAGACAACCACCCCATGACAATAAACCCAAGACAAATACCCTATAATGACAACTTGCTCAGGACAATTACCCCAATACAACTACCCCAGACAATAACTCCAAGACAAATACCCTATCACTTGCTCAGGACAATTACCCCAAGACAACTACCCCAGGAAAATAACCGCAAGACAAATACTCTATAGGACAACTTGCTCAGGACAACTTGCTCAAGACAACTATTCCAGACAATAACTCCAAGACAAATACCCTATCACTTGCTCAGGACAATAACCCCAAGACAACTACCCCATGCAGGACAATAACCCCAAGACAAATACCCTTTAGGGCAACTTGCTCAGGACAATTACCCCATGACAACTAACCCAGGACAATAACTCCAAGACAAATACCCTTTAGGACAACTTGCTCAGGACAACTTCCACAAGACAACTACCCCAGACAATAACTCCAAGGCAAATACCCTAGAGGACAACTTCCTCAGGACAATTACCCCAATACAACTACCCCAGACAATAACTCCAAGACAAATACCCTATCACTTGCTCAGGACAATAACCCCAAGACAACCACCCCATGACAATAAACCCAAGACAAATACCCTATAATGACAACTTGCTCAGGACAATTACCCCAATACAACTACCCCAGACAATAACTCCAAGACAATTACCCTATCACTTGCTCAGGACAATTACCCCAAGACAACTACCCCAGGAAAATAACCGCAAGACAAATACTCTATAGGACAACTTGCTCAGGACAACTTGCTCAAGACAACTATCCCAGACAATAACTCCAAGACAAATACCCTATCACTTGCTCAGGACAATAACCCCAAGACAACCACCCCATGACAATAAACCCAAGACAAATACCCTATAATGACAACTTGCTCAGGACAATTACCCCAATACAACTACCCCAGACAATAACTCCAAGACAATTACCCTATCACTTGCTCAGGACAATTACCCCAAGACAACTACCCCAGGAAAATAACCGCAAGACAAATACTCTATAGGACAACTTGCTCAAGACAACTACCCCAAGACAACTACCCCAGGACAATAACCCCGAGACAAATACCGTAGAGGACAACTTGCTCACGACAATTACCCGAAGACAACTACCCCAGGACAATTACCCCAAGACAAATACCCTAGAGGACAACTTGCTCAGGACAATTACCCCAAGACAACTACCCCAGACTATAACCCCAAGACAAATACCCTATAGGACAACTTCCTCAGGACAATTACCCCAGGACAACTACCCCAGACAATAACCCCAAGACAAGTACCCTATAGGATAACTTGCTCAGGACAATTACCCCAAGACAACTACTCCAGTTAATAACCCCAAGACAAATACCGTAGAGGACAACTTGCTCAGGACATTTACCCCAAAACAACTACCCCAGACAATAATTCCAAGACAAATACCATAGAGGACAACTTGCTCAGGACATTTACCCTAATACAACTACCCCAGATAATAACCCCAAGACAAATAGTCTATAGGACAACTTGCTCAGGACAATTACCCCAAGACAACTACCCCAGACAATGACTCCAAGACAAATACCCTACATGACAACTTGCTCAGGACAATAACCCCAAGACAACACCCCCATGACAATAACCCCAAGACAAATACCCTATAGGACAACTTGCTCAGGACAATTACCCCAAGACAACTACCCCAGACAATAACCCCAAGACAAGTACCCTATAGGATAACTTGCTCAGGACAATTACCCCAAGACAACTACTCCAGTTAATAACCCCAAGACAAATACCGTAGAGGACAACTTGCTCAGGACAATTACCCCAAGACAACCACCCCATGACAATAAACCCAAGACAAATACCCTATATGAAAACTTGCTCACGACAATTACCCCAAGACAACTACCCCAGGACAATTACCCCAAGACAAATACCCTAGAGGACAACTTGCTCAGGACAATTACCCCAAGACAACTACCCCAGACTATAACCCCAAGACAAATACCCTATAGGACAACTTGCTCAGGACAATTACCCCAAGACAACTACCCCAGACAATAACCCCAAGACAAGTACCCTATAGGATAACTTGCTCAGGACAATTACCCCAAGACAACTACTCCAGTTAATAACCCCAAGACAAATACCGTAGAGGACAACTTGCTCAGGACATTTACCCCAATACAACTACCCCAGACAATAACTCCAAGACAAATACCCTTTCACTTGCTCAGGACAATTACCCCAAGACAACCACCCCATGACAATAAACCAAAGACAAATACCCTATAATGACAACTTGCTCAGGACAATTACCCCAATACAACTACCCCAGACAATAACTCCAAGACAAATACCCTATCACTTGCTCAGGACAATTACCCCAAGACAACTACCCCAGGAAAATAACCGCAAGACAAATACTCTATAGGACAACTTGCTCAGGACAACTTGCTCAAGACAACTATCCCAGACAATAACTCCAAGACAAATACCCTATCACTTGCTCAGGACAATAACCCCAAGACAACTACCCCATGCAGGACAATAACCCCAAGACAAATACCCTTTAGGGCAACTTGCTCAGGACAATTACCCCATGACAACTAACCCAGGACAATAACTCCAAGACAAATACCCTTTAGGACAACTTGCTCAGGACAACTTCCACAAGACAACTACCCCAGACAATAACTCCAAGGCAAATACCCTAGAGGACAACTTCCTCAGGACAATTACCCCAATACAACTACCCCAGACAATAACTCCAAGACAAATACCCTATCACTTGCTCAGGACAATAACCCCAAGACAACCACCCCATGACAATAAACCCAAGACAAATACCCTATAATGACAACTTGCTCAGGACAATTACCCCAATACAACTACCCCAGACAATAACTCCAAGACAAATACCCTATCACTTGCTCAGGACAATTACCCCAAGACAACTACCCCCAGGAAAATAACCGCAAGACAAATACTCTATAGGACAACTTGCTCAGGACAACTTGCTCAAGACAACTATTCCAGACAATAACTCCAAGACAAATACCCTATCACTTGCTCAGGACAATTACCCCAAGACAACTACCCCATGCAGGACAATAACCCCAAGACAAATACCCTTTAGGGCAACTTGCTCAGGACAATTACCCCATGACAACTAACCCAGGACAATAACTCCAAGACAAATACCCTTAAGGACAACTTGCTCAGGACAACTTCCACAATACAACTACCCCAGACAATAACTCCAAGGCAAATACCCTAGAGGACAACTTCCTCAGGACAATTACCCCAATACAACTACCCCAGACAATAACTCCAAGACAAATACCCTATCACTTGCTCAGGACAATAACCCCAAGACAACCACCCCATGACAATAAACCCAAGACAAATACCCTATAATGACAACTTGCTCAGGACAATTACGCCAATACAACTACCCCAGACAATAACTCCAAGACAAATACCCTATCACTTGCTCAGGACAATTACCCCAAGACAACTACCCCAGGAAAATAACCGCAAGACAAATACTCTATAGGACAACTTGCTGAGGACAACTTGCTCAAGACAACTATCACAGACAATAACTCCAAGACAAATACCCTATCACTTGCTCAGGACAATAACCCCAAGACAACTACCCCATGCAGGACAATAACCCCAAGACAAATACCCTTTAGGGCAACTTGCTCAGGACAATTACCCCATGACAACTAACCCAGGACAATAACTCCAAGACAAATACCCTTTAGGACAACTTGCTCAGGACAACTTCCACAAGACAACTACCCCAGACAATAACTCCAAGGCAAATACCCTAGAGGACAACTTCCTCAGGACAATTACCCCAATACAACTACCCCAGACAATAACTCCAAGACAAATACCCTATCACTTGCTCAGGACAATAACCCCAAGACAACTACCCCCATGACAATAAAACCAAGACGAATACCCTATAATGACAACTTGCTCAGGACAATGACCCCAATACAACTTCCCCAGACAATAACTCCAAGACAAATACCCTATCACTTGCTCAGGACAATTACCCCAAGACAACCACCCCATGACAATAAACCCAAGACAAATACCCTATATGAAAACTTGCTCAGGATAATTACCCCAAGGCAACTACCCCAGGACAATAAACCCAAGACAAATACCCTATAATGACAACTTGCTCAGGACAATTACCCCGATACAACTACCCCAGACAATAACTCCAAGACAAATACCCTTTCACTTGCTCAGGACAATTACCCCAAGACAACCACCCCATGACAATAAACCCAAGACAACCCAATAAACAAAACACTAAAAAGTAACCTCTTTTGGGAGTGTATTTTAAGTGATTTTAAAGTATGGTGCCTCTTGAACTAAATTTAAACGTTATAGACACGTGCTTTCATTTCAACAAAAAAGGTACTCCTGTTCACGTTTTCATCTAACCTAAAAACCACCAATTTATCACGCGACTGGAGTAACGTGATTCCACTTACCTCTGTAAATCACATGTTTATGACCAAATAACCACTTGACCAAGCAACGAGTTTTGTGTCCGTTAACCGATGGTGGTGATAAATACGTAATTATTTGGTCTTGTAAGCACATTAATCGATTGGTTTCACAGGTTATCCAAGGTTGATGGTAATAATCACGTTACTTACACCGGCTAATCGTCTGATTGTTCTGTCCGTGAATCTCTGGTTATATTAAATTAGTAATTCTGAGGTGTCTTACACACCTCTTTAAATGGTTTCAAAGTTACCATAACTTTCTTGGTTATGATCACGTAGCTAAAACTGATTACTAATCTAAGCTGTGAATCCGTGATATTTAGGTGTGAAAAATAAGTAATTATTAGGTGTCTTAAAACACCTATTTAAATGGTAGTCAAAGTTGCCAGCAGTTCCGCGGTGATGATCTCGTGAATCAAACGGATTATTAATCTAAGCTGGGCATAAGTGACTTTTAGGTGTGAAAAATTAGTAATTATTAGGTGTTTTAAAACACCTTTTTAAATAGTTTCAAAGTTACCATAACTTTCTTGGTGATGATCACGTAGCTAAAACTGATTACTTATCTAAGCTGTGAATTCGTGATATTTAGGTGTGAAAAATAAGTAATTATCAGGTGTCTTAAAACACCTTTTGAAATGGTAGTCAAAGTTGCCAGCAGTTCCGCGGTGATGATCTCGTGACTCAAACGGCTTATTAATCTAAGCTGGGTATTCCGTGATTTCCAGGTGTGAAAAATGAGTTATTCTTGGGTGTCTTGATGGTTTCACAGCTACCATTTAAGTTCCGTGGTGATAATCCCGTGTCTGTTGGCATATTTCTATTTTCACCAGTTGATAACTGACTGTTGGCATATTTTCATTGCACCAGTTGATAACTGGTCTGTGTGCATATTTCCAGTTGCACCAGTTGATGACTGCTGGCTGACTGTTGGCATGTTTCCAGTTGAACCAGCTGACACCAATTAATTTGCATATTGAATATGGGGTGCGTGCAGATCTATGTTTTTTAAACAATTTATCTGAATTTACAGCATATTTCTTAATTACTGATGATTTAGTTATATGCAATTCATTTCGAAAATACTACAAATATAAATTACCAGTTATTAGGACATTTCGCTACTTCGTATGAATTACATTTAATTAAACATGAATAAGGAAAACATTAACTAGAACTAAAATAATTTCAATAAAATACAAGTATATGAAAAAAATTCGATTAATACAATTATGTAAGTCTACTTATTACCAATGCCCTTTACATTGGAAATACAGACGTAACAGTATTGAAGTGTTGTTGCCGTTCAACTGGTTGGAAGTTTTACCAAATGGTTCTAATGGCTCAGCTAGACCAGTTGAATTCTAACTGGTCTGGATCAACTGGATTATTTAGCCCATTTCAATTTCCGGGGTTACCAGTTGGCATTCACTGGTTCATCAACTGGACCAGTTGCAACTAGCTTTCTCCTCTGAGATGTTAGCAACCACCACCCCCCCCCCCCAACCCCACCCCTCTAATCCCAAACTGCTTCCGGCGCGCCTGGACGTAATTATGGAAGATCCAAAACACGATGCTCAGAAACGGGATGAGAACGTCATTATTTTGGTTCATTTATTGTGTAACATTTGCGTAATTATTGGGTTGAACGCGGGTTACAGTAATATATTTCCTCTTCGACGTAATATTCACGTGAATTTCACGCATATATTTTGACTAAAACTATCACTAACGCTTCACGTGTTTCTGTGACGCGATAATTTCGTTTATGAAGATGTAATTTCATAACCCAAAAAACACGGGAGTATTAGGTTTCCAAACCATGGTCTCCAAGGTAGGGATAATCACGTTATTATAATGGTGATATTGCAGTGACAATTGCGTGATTTAGTGTACGTGTGTTTTAAGTGCCCTAGTGCAATAAACGTATTAACACATTTACGTAAATGTCCGGTGTTTGAAGAACGTAACTCTCCTCAAGTCGATACCTTGATATTGACGTGATTTTCACGTGATTTTGTTTATTGGGAAATACCCTATAATGACAACTTGCTCAGGACAATTACCCCAATACAACTACCCCAGACAATAACTCCAAGACAAATACCCTATCACTTGCTCAGGACAATTACCCCAAGACAACTACCCCAGGAAAATAACCGCAAGACAAATACTCTATAGGACAACTTGCTCAGGACAACTACCCCAAGACAACTACCCCAGGACAATAACCCCAAGACAAATACCGTAGAAGACAACTTGCTCACGACAATTACCCCAAGACAACTACCCCAGGACAATTACCCCAAGACAAATACCCAAGAGGACAACTTGCTCAGGACAATTACCCCAAGACAACTACCCCAGACAATAACCCCAAGACAAGTACCCTATAGGATAACTTGCTCAGGACAATTACCCCAAGACAACTACTCCAGTTAATAACCCCAAGACAAATACCGTAGAGGACAACTTGCTCAGGACATTTACCCCAATGCAACTACCCCAGACAATAATTCCAAGACAAATACCATAGAGGACAACTTGCTCAGGACATTTACCCTAATACAACTACCCCAGATAATAACCCCAAGACAAATAGTCTATAGGACAACTTGCTCAGGACAATTACCCCAAGACAACTTCCCCAGACAATTACTCCAAGACAAATACCCTACATGACAACTTGCTCAGGACAATAACCCCAAGACAACACCCCCATGACAATAACCCCAAGACAAATACCCTTTAGGACAACTTGCTCAGGACAATTACCCCCAAGACAACTACCCCAGACAATAACTCCAAGACATATACCCTATAGGACAACTAACTTGACAACTAACCATCCCAGATAACAATTCCAGGCAACTATCACCATCAACTATTTTGCTAAATTGATACACAATTCCTGCAAAATGACCCCCTGTATAAATAACTTTTATTTCATTGCCTTTAATAGGGAAAGTATTTTGAGGACAGTCGTGTATATTGTATTTTTTGTAGCCGAGGGCAATCACCCCCTTGCCCCGTGGCCACCCCTTAGCTATACCACTGAGTCTACATACAATAGAAGTAAGACCAACAGCGAACACCATGTTTGAATATTATGTTGGTGATGCTAGAACGGGGCCCCGTTCGGATTAGCAAACACTGATTCGTGTCTACGCCTGAAGTCTGGGCACGTCTTTCAAACAAACCGTGCAGGAATATCCAGCGATGCACAGCGGTCTATAACACAACGGATACGAACATGGGAATTCGGGGATGATACGGGATATTTCGTGTATATTCGTGTAAATGCCACAGGCAACAAGATCTCCTTAGACAATAAATAAGCATTATTTATAGATCTATTTGAGCGAGAGAAAAAAAACGCCGACAGCTAAAAATTGTCGATCAATTCCACGAATTGCACATTTTAAAAAGAATTCAAGATGGGCCTTTAAGATGGGGGGGGGGGTGGTTGGATGCCGGCGGCCAAAGTTCATGTACATGCTTGTTCCACCCCGGGCTCTGTCACTCCTCATTGTCCAAAGAAGATTTCGCCTCCTGTCTACCAATAATCCTGGAACTGCCCCTTGTCTGACCCCCCCCCCCCCCGCCCCCTCCCCCATCAAACACACGCACATTCTCCAAATCAACATTGAAATCTTGTAATAACTACTGGAACTTCAGACAGGGCCAATATTGCAGCCCTTTGTTGTTGGTGCTGTTGTTGTCGTTGTTGTCTCTTTAATGATGAAAATGATTGGAACAACTACCCCTCCCCCCCCCCCAAAAAAAAAAAAAAAATAGTAATAATAATAATAATAATAATAATAATAGTAATAATAATAATAATAATAATAATAATAATAATAATTTAAAAAAATAAAAACAAAACAAAAAAATCTCACGAATCGGGCCATCTCCCTCGCCGCCGACTGGATCCGCCCTGACCTAGGTTGTATATT